>JACCGJ010000190.1:0-58882 GCA_013407085.1 Atriophallophorus winterbourni | reverse complement strand
AGGACGAATATTAGTGCGTGTTATATATTGAAAACTTGAAACGACGTTGCTTTCTACAAAATTTAGAACTTTACAAATGTCGATCGATTTTTGTGTGAACTATAGCGACGGTCTTGTAATTAACTCTCGAATAAGAAAACGCAAGTTAAAATCTCATCATCAGATTGTTGAAGACCGATAACTTGATCCAGTACAATTGATTTATTATTCGAACTTAGGATATATTCAGAATGAACTTCTCATCAACTACAGAATACCGGTTGCAATGTTCCTATCAGAGGGGCACCACTTTAAAGCGGGCTACAGTATTCTAGCTGCATACACTAGACAGTGTGTCCCAAAACTAACGTTAGAACCTTTGCTCATTTCACCTGTTTACTTTCTGGCTATCTATCATTATATATAACTCCTTATCTAATGAAACGCTATATTTGCCGCTTTATTCAACCTTAAACTATGTCCGGGCTTATGCCAGAATTGAAAACCCATTAAGCCTATTAAATAATTGCCAGGAATCCTCGAAATATTTGCTGGCTAATAATGAATGTGGATCTGATATTTCATACCGTTATTAATATCTCACAAGATGCATACCGCTTCTTATCTAATTTATCTTATAAAGAGAATAGTCTAACCAATATGGGGGGTGAAGAGTTCGCATAGCAAATAGTGACTAACTTACATCGTATGCGGAATCAAAGCTTATGATCATATTCACAATCATGTATTCAACAAGCGTCATTGATAACCGTCGTCAATATCTGTTTGCTGCTAGTTAACAACACTGCTGGTCCGAAGTTCAATTTTTGATGTTTTGAACAGTTTTTCCACGCCAAATATAGGAGGCATAGAGCCAATCTTAAAATCAGAACGGCATGTTGTCATCCACTTGAGATTACATGATCGGTAATTTGAAGTACACATATAAACGAGTGTAAGATACGGTCAATTCATAAAATAAAAGCTTAATTTTTACTGACACTCTATTCCTAAAACAAACAAACTAAAGAATTCTGTTTGACTTCGTCGTAAACGATGTGAAAATTAAAAACACAGACATGCTTCGAAGATGCAACTCATGAAACAATCATCTCCGTAGACCTCCCTGTATTCCTACAAATCTCAATTAAGCTTTGCGTTAACGTTAGACATGTTTGAATTATGATGTTACTCCAATTGTAATCTTATGATATCTATTTGCGAAAATGAGTCACTATACGCTGTTGATTTCAATTTTAATTTATTTTATCAATATCAATATCAATATCAATGTTTTTATTGAAACAACCTTTCTCATGTTTCGAAGCACACTGAACCTGATCTTACTGTCTCCACCTGATGACGGCAAACAGCCAGAAACCAGTAGTGTTGTGTAAGGAATGGGGATGTGAGCACCACAATACATTAAGCTTTCTTATGATTGTTTATAATTAATATTTTCAAATATAACATAAATCATTCTGGAAACTCTTTCAAATCGACCGAATTCGTAAAACTATGTGACACAATGCAAAATTTCTCATGAAATATCAAATTCAAAATAGAAACTCATTCAACATGAACTAAAGTACAAAATGTTTAACAGAAAATCACACAAATCCAAGTGTCCACCCAGATTGAAATCACTAAATCTAAATTGCACAGCTCGGTGGGATTAAAAATCGTATGTGAATTGTTTGGAATACCGAAAAATTGTATTTTTCCAGCGAGATCATCTCTGACATCGACTGAGAATCGCAGTAGATCAAAAAAATACAATTCGAGGATTTCCGATTGCGTGCATTCCCGTGTTCATGGTTCATTTATTTTCAGACAAACTAGATCTATTGATTAACAGTATATGTAAATTCCAGCAATATCAAATAGAATATTTTTATTAGTTTAATCATAGAAACGATATTTCTCTGTGAAACTAAGCGGAATCGAGAAAATAAAATGAAATAGATCACTTTTTCGTGGACGACGTGTACAAATGTGATTGGGTTCATGAAAAACTGTTAATTATTAATTAGCAATAGTAAATCATCGGACTTGGAAACATTTGGATCAGTAGTAAGGAAATGTGATAAAATGCATAGAAAAAATATTTGCCAGTATTCAACAGAACAAATCGATGGTAAATATTTTAGAGATTGCGAAATCATCCAACAAAAATGAATGCTGATTTATATATTGCAGTCAATGAAGACGGAAATCAATAAAATATCCATTTTCAAACGAATAATATCAGGAAAAGTTTTTACTCAAAAAAGATAAAGTATCGCTTGTGATTTTATTGAAACAGTTAGATAAGCAATATTGATAATAGTGAAAAGAACAAATCATTGACTAAAATTAATCCAGCCGTAAATTGAAGGTAGATGATATATTTTGTTCATCTGTGGTCAGTGTTTATTTATATCAGACAACCTGCTTTTGAATAGGTCCCTCGAACATAGTTAGTCTAATCAAAACCTATTACAAATCTACCAGTCCTCGGGTTGATGTCTACCGTTAGGAATCTTGTGAATTGAATATGCGCATAATTTTTAGGCAATACTGTCCATTATCACCAGTCTATTAAACTATGTGGCAAAAACAGTCCAACAAGGTGTTGAATTTTATACGGATCTCGGTATTTCTGATATAAACAACGCTGATGACGTTGTTATTCTTGGCAAAGACATCGAAATGTTGTAGTCGCTTTTAGCGACTTTGTTACAAATTTCGGTCTCGATAAAAATGCAGCAAAATCAGGTAGTTATTTCCCGCGTAACATCAGCTTTCTAGCAATAAGAGGTCAATCATATTAATTACAGTACATTAATAGCAGGACCATCTATGCAGAATTGAGAAAGAAGCTATAGGGTTTCCATTTGTCAAGAATCTGTTGCAGCTGGAAGAGATCACGAATAGACAAGGTAACGGAATAACAGCACAAGTGCTTTTCAAATCTGTTCTACAGAGCTTGCTCGTTATACTACGTGAGAACCGTCTACGTCTGATGAGCAGTGTATATAAAACACCAACCGGTGGTGTTTCAAACTCTGTGAAGTTTTATAATCAGCAAGTTAAAATTTATGCGGTACAAAGACGTTCACAAAAGTGATATGAAAGTATTATACAATAATCCTACGTGCCGAGGAAGAATTTGCTCTGGAGACACTGATTATTGTGTCATATTCATGGTGGGGTAAAGCAAACACTGATTTTGGCTGCTGAAAGTATATCACGTCGACGGTGTTCAAATGCCACATATCGAAGAAATAGTGTCTATCAGGTCTAAAGCTGTGGGATAGACTGTTTTCTTTTAAACATACTACTTAGTTATTTAAAATGCTGTGGATCTTGAAATCTTCGTGTGCATTTGACATACATCCATGGTCGAAAGAAAGCAAAGACCCAGAACTAAGATTATTATAAACAATTAGTATGAACAGTGAAATTTATCAAACATCTAATTTTGATTACACAAATGCTATAATTTTAAAGTTTACATTCGAAGTATAACTCGCAATAACAGGATAGTTGGGGACACGAAAACATTATGAAACTTTAATTATATTAGTAAAGCGTGAGTAATACAACACATTTGACGTATGATCGTTAATTACCATTGAATTCTGTATTTTAAATCTTTTCTAATAATAATCCGCCCATTCATCATGTTGCACATTTTGATATTCAATGACAGTCTGGTCTCCGGCGACCAGTCCAGCTGTTTGTGTAATGTGCAATATCTCATCGGCAATCATTGCTTACAATTTTTACTGCTGTTTCAAGGCCAATAAAATTTAAGCTTGCTAAATCCGCTTGAATCTGGAGGGGAGATATGCGGGGAAGTTGCTAGCATACAAAGATGCTCCGTATAAAATTACTAATATCCGCAAACCTGACATTTGATTTACAAATTCACTTCAAAATATCCCATACTCAATTAGAAGCAAATATGCATCTAATTAATTAAATGAAGCGCTATGAGTTCAAGAATTTGTGTCTAACACGAAACTATCCAATTGTATTATACTTGTAACATTGAGCACAGTCAGATGTGTAATCATGTTCATCGATTTCTTTTTTTTTCAATGGTCAAATATTTAGAATTTCCCTATCGTTAAATTGATGGTAAATCGAAGCCAGGCTGCAAACCCAAACGGGTAATTCACTCAGCTTTCTCAAACTCTTCTGGACATAAATCCAATCGAATTAACGAACGAACCTTTCCCATGGCAGTCGGGAAATTTATTACCCAATCATAATTGATCATGTCCTTTTTCTTTTATGTGATACCCGACCTATTTTGGGTCTATGAAGACTTACCAGCGTGCGCGAACATTGTGGATGTGTATCAATTATTTTTATAAAAACAACTTAAATCAAACAATATTCCCGCGACAAATAGCTATGGTAATCCGATTAATAAGAATGACGCGAGCTAACGATGAATAGTTATGGAAACGATTTCGTGACCACATCGAAAGATTTTCTATTCAAATCATCCTCAACACGCCGGCAACTGGTGTATGCCAAGATACCCGTTTGACTCACGTACAATAAAAGATTTCCTGGCAAAATTGTTGATGATATTTTTAGGATAAAACTATTTGAGAGGTTTGCCGGTTATGTAATATATGTAACTGACAAAACGGTGCGGTGAAACTCGACTCGAAAGTCAAATAATTCAGTCACTATATAAACACCAACGTGGCTATCTAACGTTTGAGTCACACGTCCAAGCCCACCAAATAATAAAAAGTCCATACTTATATATATATATATATATATGCATGTGAAAAATGTATGGAAGGGTTGATGATATAATTTCATGTGAATTTTTACTCGGCCCTAGATTTCTAAAATTATTGCGATGCATGGAGGTGAGCTCATTAGTGCATTTATTTATTTATTTCAGAAATTGACTCATTCTGCGTTCATTGCAAGTTTCAAAATCACAAGGTATAGAGGCGTTTCGCGAAAGAATTATGCGTTCTATCAACATTTAAAACATATATGAATAATGCGAAATATTTTTTTCCAAAAGTGACGAAATATCTAACGCAGGATCTTAACAACGAATCTTAGTCCCCAACATGCTAGCCAGAATTATGAGGAACGTATACTTTTCTACGAAAACTACTCCTTGAAACCTTAGAAACCACATTCTAGATTTCTGTGCACCACTGACTGTAACCCGGAACAGGAAGGCTCTCAAATTATTGGAAATATTTTAATCCGTGGTGATTTTCAATAAGATGTTCTATCTAGATCCCGAAACAAAGAAAAACAGGTGTCTTCAAATTTTAACGAGCGAATACCAGCTAAAAAGCCGTCGGTTAATACATAATGCACTAAACCACTTGGACTGCTCCGCTATTATTTTCGAAAGACTGTATTCTAGATATTATGAATAGGATGTATGAAAATGAACTAAATGAGTGAAATAATCCATGAGTGAATAATCCATCTTTCACACTTCACTTTCTGTTCATAACCAAATTCGATTAGCTGGAATACTTCTACACCAAAACGACAGATCTTTCAAAAAAATTATCATTAATTGAACGGATACTCAGTAATCGGTACTTCATTGTCTTGAACGGGAATTCTAAAGATCAATTTATAATAAATCAAAAGTCATTATCACTACTAAAACTCACATTCAAGAATTCAGCATCTTGAATTTCACTCTAAACTCAATGATTTATTCAAATTCTGATTTCAGTTGTGTGAGTACTAATTTCGATAATCAGTTAAATATTTGTGTGGCAGGCAAACAACACCCATTCTCCTGATAACATCGCCAAACCATTGCGAAACAGGGTGACGTGTCTAGTGGGAGACAAAACTCATTTGTGTCTGAAATTAATGGAAATTAATGGATTCTTCAAATTTGGAAAATTTTCAACATTTCAACATTGCATCGATCCAACAAATCGCTCAACGTGTGGATTCAGTATAGGCATGAAAGTTGAGAAATTGAATTTGGTTTCATATTTATTGCGATGCGAGGGGACGCGTAAAATGGAAACCAGTGCAAATGTTGAACATTCAACTGCCCAGAAGATGACATAAATTCGTGAAAATATTAAATAGCTATCAATAGACAAAGCAAAATTAGCTGCATCATGTTTAATACTGACGTAATATGAATGAGGTTAATTAGATGGACAAGGGTTTGAAAATCATTAGAATCTTTTAAAGTTGTGATTTTCCTAATGAAGGTTGTGTCAAGAATAACCCATGATAGATACATGGAAATCTCTAAAAAGCATTGTCAGCCTGTTCCCCACATTACAGTTTAAATAACACGACATCCATTCTACATTTATTGCAACATGAAAAATAACTTAATAAGGAAGAACAAACTCCTGATACTTTGGTTTTCTTGAACACCCTAGTTAAGGATCTTAATAAAGTTTCTTACTTTGTATTGGGCTCGAACATTTTCAGATCACAAGCTTTCAGCACATACCAAGGAACTAAACACCAGTTCCGATTTATTTCAAACCCGCGCTTAGGATGTTATACGGAAAAGTGCCCGTCGATTCATTATATGTGTGGTGGATATAGATAATTAGAAGGTAACTATATTTACAGCATTATTGAGTCACAGGTTGGGACAAATGTATGATGCGACATCTTTAATAGCTGTATCAATTTTTCCTCCTATAACTCTTTGCTGATCTTCCTTCCCAGCAATTTGCAATTGTCACTACTGGAAATATACTATTAAAATTCTTTGAGGCGGTAATTACTTCCATTTCCATCCTTGTTAACATGCTATCTCGAGCTTCTACAACTAATGAGCGCATGTATCACGGCTTATATTCAGGTTTTACACCGAATACTTATCTAAAGCTTGAGAGAAACATTATTGTGTGTCGTGAATTGTAGTCAGCCCCTATAAACTAATTTTCATTGAAGCTCCCATAATTTGGATCTCACATCCAATTGAAATGTCATTCGTTCGTCGCTTAATTATTTCTCCCGTGAAATGTATCTTTCCATTGTGTAATGTTTCGAGTCAGTCATAATGGAACAGGCAAATGTCGCACTACAAGGCAATTTAACCAGATAAACAAACTATGGCTATCGCATCATCACTTTGGTCAAATAACGTAACTTGAAGATGAATGAGAAATGGGACCTGTCACAGATATTTTCCATCTGGGATTTCAATTTCGAACAAATGTAAAACCGTGTGACTCGCACATGATAAGCACGAGATAATAATAGTATCTAGAAGAAGTAATCATTGTAACTAGTTAATTGATTTAAAAACTTAGATGTAGTTCAACAAAGTTAGCTTGTATGCCACTGTTATATAGGGTTCGTACAACGAATCACGATGGTCAGACACAGAATCACAAAGCGATTCTTGGTCAAAGCACTCAAAGCACTTATGGATGACCAAAGTAATGTGAGCAACACATTACTTAGATGTAGTTCGTTCGATTCTGCTTCGAATGAAAAGTATCGATTTGATGTATGTGCAGTCAATCTATAATGTTTCAAGTGGAGCAAGCTCGAATGATGCAACCAATAGAAATGGTTATTTTACAGAGTGTCCATCTCCACCACCAATTTCATATTGTTGGTTCACAATATTTGGAATGAGTGATAGTATATACAGTCGTACTTAAATAGTTATTTGCTAGTAAGCCTAAATTCCATTACCGCTATTTTGATACATCGGGATAGCCAAGCTTTAATTTTTAGGGTTTATGTATAATACTGTTGAAAACTAAAATTTTATCGACTTTGAATGTAGGTTATTTTAATCCACCAGTGACAAAAATGATCAAAATGAACCTTTTTACAAATGTAGTGATTTCATAGTCAACTTTAGTCTTTCAAATCTATTCAAGATTTAGAAATGCGCAGTGTTTGCGGAAAAATAGCTTAATTAATTCATTTCAGCAATCAGTTTTCAGCTGACATTATCACTGTAACCGAGACCTGGTTCCATGATCAGGTGAATGATTGCTATCCGACAATTCACAACATGATCCCGCTTCGACGAGGCCGCTCAAAAACAGGCGGTGGATTAGCTGTGTATTTCCACGAGCATCTTCACTGCACAATGGTTTCTGATACACGATTTGAGCTGGAAGATACCATGTGGTGTACCTTGCTTTTGGAATCTGGAGAGAAGTGCACCTTTGGTGCAATTTACCGCTCACCCGCCTCATCTGACGCCCACGACGAAATTTTGCTAGAAATAATGCGTAACGCTGGAAATCTGAGTGAAATCCAACTACTCATAATGGATGAATTCAACCTTCCGCAGCTTCGAACCAAAAGATTACACACGCAGCGATCAATTGAGTACCAATTCCGCGAGATGATTAATCTCATTGCCCTTTACAACCACGTAAATTCTTTCACTCGACAGACAGTCACTGGCAAATCTTCAATCCTAGACTTGGTTCTCGCATGCGAAGCCACTGCAATCGATTCAGTGCAGTATCATAGTCCTCTAAGGCTAAGTGACCACCTCGTATTGTTATTCGAATTCGTGTGCAGCGCCAGGAGTGCATCTAATGACGTCAAACTCATCGGTGTCGATTACTGTAGACTTCGCGAAGCAAACACGATGCTAGAAGAGAGCCATCTTGATCTTACGAATGCAGAAACTCACTGTTCCAGCCTTTTAAGATACATCGGTATGAAAATAGACGAAAACTCAGCCTATACTCCGAAAAGAAGAGCTAGAACATTTTTTCAAACTTCGCAGCCGCACTCGGAGTGGATAGCCATCTGAATTTCGGCATGGGCTACACACAGGATCACTGAAACATACATATCATGGCAACATTTTAGAAATGTCCGAAACAAGGTGACGTCCTTAATTCTCGAACACAAGCAATATCACCAGTGGATGCTCATAGACCAGATAGAACGACATCCTAAGACATTCTACACGATTGTAAACAACACGACGTTTATAAGTGCCTTGGGTGCTTGACCAAGAGTCGCTTTTTGATTTTGTAATTGAAAATCGTGGTTCTTTGCAAGAACCCTATGTAACGGTTGCATACAAGTACACCTTTTGTTTAGCACCATACCATTCTTTCAAGGCTTAATGAACTTGATCTTACTGTCTCCACCTGATGACTTCAAACAAGGGATGAGGATGTAAGCACCACAATATATTGAGCGTTGATAAGCGCCTTGATTACTTGACCAAGAGTCACTTTGTGATTCTGTATTTGAACATCACGGTTCTTTGTAAGAACCCTATTTAACAGTGGCTTACTTAACGGTGTTATTCATGTATCACTCATTATCGAGGTTAGAAAAAAATAGAAACACATGGTTGTATGAATTATACACAGTTCAAGTGCTAAAAATGCCGATAAGTTGAAAGGTCTGGGCTAAAATTTATGCCCTTCGTGAAGATGATATGCATACCTTCAAACTTTGAAATGTATTCTCATGGAAGATGAAAAGAGAGAAATAGATACAACAGTTTTGCATTGACAATCAGATGGTGGATTGCATGAATAAAAGATCAATGACAGCTAATGAAAACAAGGGATAGTGATTTTTGAGTGCTCTTTATAATGCAAAAGAACACAACCATTGAAATTAAACTATTCGTCTAACGTGTACAATCTGTAATTCTTTTTCCCATAAATTGATTAACATTTAAGCGCTAACTCTAGCTGATGTAAAAATCAATTTATTATATAGTGCTTGATATGTCAGTCCGCAAATAAATTATGGTGACAGTTTGAAGTGGGGCGTGATTTAATGCTACATTTGCTTCTACAAAATATTTCCTGCTTTGACAGTAAACCAAAAGTCCAACAACGAAAATCATGTTATGTTCCACATTTGGAAAAAGCCCATCTTACTTCCTAATCACATTAGAACGAAGGAGACGAGGACGCAGAAGATGTTCGAGAAATAACTTTACGAGGGTCCATGGTTAATAAAGAAACGCAATAGCAAAACACTTTTTGACTAACCTCCAGAACCAGCACCGCATCGCTGTACACGGTACTGGTAGACGTGTAACGTAAACAAGAAGATAGAAGATACTGCTGTCGATGACAAAGTGTCAGTATAATTCAAACCAACTCGGCCCTGGGTAGCTTTGTCCAGATAAAAAGCCACTTTTTCCAATGTAGGTGCTCGTAGCTCGTGCAATGCGGAGGAATGGCCGTTAATTGAATTTTGTGGATTTTTACGACGCTCGGGAGAGCGTAAATCTGTGAAATTGATACAAACGGAATGTAAATTAACCCTAGTGATTTTTCATTAGGGTAACACAAATTATACACCGGTATTGAGGAAACCGAATAAGAGGTCGACTATTCTGTTGAATATGCTTCATGAACATATTAGCAACCTTTAAATCAATAAAAGATTCTGGTTAATCTCATGATAATTCTGAGATCGGCAACATTTTAAGCTGATTTAACTTACATCATCCATGTATGGGCGATGACCTGTATTTATATTGGGTTTCTAATTGTTTAAATTCATTGGGTAAGCGCTGAACGAACAACATCCGAGTGCCTTGAAACGGCGGAGTATAGACAATGCTTAAGCACTGAATGCATTGTTGGATTAGATTAGCGCAGCCAAACTGATCCAGCATATATTGTTCATCAAACGCAAAGGTTGAACAAAGTATGCATACTTTCACACCACACACCTGTTTTCATTTCGACTGCACTCATCAGGTGGCAACAGTAGAGTCAGAAGACGCGTGCCTTTGGCAAGTGAATAAACGGTAGACAGAGCGTGAAAATATGAAACCGCTTTCTAAAACACCAACAGACTGAATTCACATAAACAATATGTCCGTATTCTATAACCTTATATGATCAGCAATTAAGTGAAGAACTACTAACACATTATCTCCACCTATTTTACTGAGAATCAACATTGTCCAAAATAAAACAAAACAGCGACACAGTAAAACACAATGCATCCATTGGTGCTAAAGTTAAACTTTATATCGCGTGGAATATTAATTGAACAATTGGTTTCTATTGACCTTATTTGCTCCGATCGTAAATTTTCCTTGGACGACTAACCACCGTGTAAAATGATGAGTCTCAAAGTGCTTCTAGGTCAAGCGCTCAAGCCGATTAAAAAGACCTATGTATTATGGTGATCACATCCCCCTGCACTTACAAACCACCTGCGGTTTCTGGATGTTTACCCTCATCAGGTCGAAACAGTAAACCTAGTTTGATTAAGCATTGAATCATGCATACATACATCCATTATCCGATCGACTAGTGTGTTTCAATTTTCAATTCAGCTTTCATTAACAGCGGCAATCGATTCCAAAAAGTTATCAATTTGAGAGCTTTAGTGCTAGTACTTCTCTTGACATATGATTGAGTCACTTTCATAAACATTTTGTAATTTAATGTGGTTGTGGCCCAACCATTTTCAATGAGATAATATTTTCGAATAAAACTATTCTTATAGAGAAATTAGCATTGTGTGTACAATAATTGACCCGAACATACTATGTATACCGAAATATTACAGAGAACGCTCATATTATAGATATTTTATCACCTCAGCTGTTATGTTTATTGAATAAGGAAATGTCGTATTCAAAATAATCTATTCTATGACGAAATAAAATCGGAAAGTCGACTTTGTAGGCGGTTAAAACATGCTTATCAACCCTCTGCACACTAAAACTACTTGTTGAGATGAACTTGCCCTTGACTGTTCTGTTCATATGCACATTGTGAAGAGTCTTCTTAAGGCTAGACAAAGCAAGTAGCTCTCCCGGCTGCTAAATTTATATCACACCGAAGAACATACCAACGCCAATGACCAATCAAGTACTGCTCATCGTTGTCAATACTGCATGAGAGATTGCGAATAAAAAAAATTTGACGGTATTCTCATGTTAAAATGCTATGGCGC
Source organism: Atriophallophorus winterbourni (assembly GCA_013407085.1). NCBI lineage: Eukaryota > Metazoa > Platyhelminthes > Trematoda > Plagiorchiida > Microphallidae > Atriophallophorus > Atriophallophorus winterbourni. Next base: position 46,996 of record JACCGJ010000190.1, on the reverse strand, counting down.
ATGAAATCATTGGGTAATTGTGATCTAAATTCATGGTCGACATTTGTTGCTATTGTTGGCCTCATGCGTTCGATGTTCATCATGGATGTACATCACACGTGCATGATGATTTTATGCTCCACAGCGTTTCAAAAGACTAAACTGTCCGATTTTTGAGAAACTATCTCTCCCGAAGCGCTCACAGCAACAGGTAGTATTCAACAATGAATGACAAATCCAAAATCAACAAACTCATAGTCTGACAAAATCACTTGTGCATTTTTCAACGTGTCCATTATCGACATTCCTATATAGCGATATAATCCAACCTATTACTATCGGGCTCAATTTATGATTTGCGTGTGTGGTCCACATTTTCATGACGTACAATAATGCCTCTAGTAGGCAAATGATCATGAGACTGAATACTATTAAAACTCACTCAATGACGGCGCGAGCAAATCGTGTGTCCCCTCGATTTTGTTTCGGATATCGATCGCCGACACGCGAACAGAAAATTTGGCACTAGTACTTTCTTTTTTCTCCGCGATCAATTGAAACAACCAATGAATCGCTCGTGGGATCACACCATAGTTCATCGGATGTCTATCGTCTCCGATTAAAAGGGCTAAATATTTTGGAATGCAAAATATAAAGTAGTATTTGCAAAAGTAATTAATTCAAGGGAATGAATATTTACACCAAATTATTATCTGTTATTTCGTGTGACAAACTCTAATATGGGTTATTTAATCCCAAAATTCGTTTTTCGTGTAAGGCTCATTCGCAGTGATACTTAAGCCGAAATTCAGTCAACACAACTGCTTCAGGCTGAATGTTTAAATTAGTAACGACTATTAAATTACATTTGTATAATCAACCATGCTTAAAAACGAAATCACATCTCCGGTTTTGAAGGGCTTATTACTGGCCAGTGTATAGTTTTGCTTTTGATGAGAATTAAATTTTCTACACCGCTGCTGACTAAAATTGAAACAATCTGGATTTGTCGTCACATGAAGTAATCTACCAGCCACTAAACCAGTATGTGAACTAATTGTAATGGATGCATGAACCCAATTTTTCCGCGGAATTTTTTCACACGAAGATTATGGATGATGCGTACAAATCCGTGGTTGGCAGACATACTCGAAACCTAAGTGGAGCTGATACAGCGGCTTTTCGACTTTCCATTCTAATAAAGCTAAACTGGAAATAATAATTTGAGTATTTGTGGTTTTTTCAGACTGTTTATGAAGCGTTACTGCATTCACAATAAACTATGCAGGTTTTCATGGATTATTACGTTACACGTTCCGTTTTTATCAAGACATTCGGACTCTTACTACCAATGTACATCGCCGGTTATGTTCGCAGGATGCAGTAGAGGAGACGGGATTCCTCATGGCGGATAGGCAGTTGCATTTATCTTATCTACCATATTCGGTACTTATTTAAATCTTGTGCAAGAAGAGCCTGCTTTGAATAATGTGCAAATATAGCGCGGTATGAAACACGTCGATCACAATTGGAAGGAGTATGCTAGAACCACTATAAAATTTTGGATCTTCACAAGTTTCGTTCATTGTGGACATAATTTTGTTTGCGGTTAATATTACCGAGTAATTGTTTTGTATAAAATGTCCAAAATTCAGTGAAATTTTAAAAGCTAATAGCTTCAAGTATTATTTTAGCACTGACAAAATCCTTAAGGTTGAGCCCTATTCATATCAACTCATCTGTCTTTGCTTGAGCTCTTGTTTTAACAGATAAGCTAGTTGTAAATTTTCGTTACAGGCTATTTACAAACCCACACGATGTGTCATTTGTATAAAATTTTCGATAAAGATTTTCAAAGAGAATTCAATCAACTCTGAGTGATTAAAGTCGTGTTGTGAATCACGTTTATCATAGCCATCTTTGACCATCTGCCCATGCTAGGTCAAATATAACCTACTTAAATAACCGAGTATCTATCTTAATTCTTATAAAATACGGTAAGATTTGTACGATAAACCAGCACCCTTTACATTGCTGCTTCGTGTTGAACGAACCAGATATAAACGCCAGCCATATGGTACTCAGCGGTAAGAAGAGGAACAAAAATATTTTTATTAAGAATAGAATACACGGTCGAAGACAAAACCAACTCAAAATAGTTTAATATCATTTCCATATTGACACAATGATTTGAATTTATTTATTTGATAAGTGAATGCAATATGGTACCTATTAAACACCAATAAATAAAAGTAAATTACTCAATTGAGGCGGATATTCAATACCAAGGGACAAGTCATGTGAAATGTAGCACATCATCTTGAAAATGTTGAGATTTACCACAAGGAAAATACATATTTAGGAATGATCATTTGATTCCAACAATTCCCGTTCATTCGCATCTAAGTCTATTTATTGGTTAAATATAGCACTCTGAAGTGGCGAAAATGCCTGATTTATCATTGTTGAAAAAGGGTTAAAAGGCTATGTATATAAAGCACGATTCTGTTAGAGAATATTGGGGTTATCTGTGTTTTACTTTTAGTTCGCTAATAAAATATATACCACCTTTTAACGATTCCCTCGTTGGTTGAAACTTAGTGAGTCGGTGAGTATCTCTGGTTTTATCAGCACGAAGCGTTAAAGATGATAATTCGAGGTTAAACCAACGGGACAGTCTGTCGCGAATATTGTCCGACAAATTGCAGTATGAATTCTACGAGACTCAAACCATGCACGTCCTAAAACTATAGAACGCCGCGAAAGCAGAAAGTAACGTAGATGTTTCAGAATATATGACTTTCTACACGAAGTGTATACTTGTATTCCATTGGTTGACAAGGCTGGTACAACCAACCTCATCCAACAGTAGCTTAAATGTTCATACATTGTTAACCATTTCTCATTTTTTTCAAATCATATTGAAGCAGACCCTACTGCCCCTACCTGATGTGAGGGATGTGTGCGTGTGATGGAAATACATACAAGTGAGGATCTTTTTCAAAACTTTATAGTTCTGTTAGGCCTATATTTAAACGGATTCAATCCGCTTGCCTCCTAAGCAAATGCGGAGGATCGCCCACATATAAGGGTATCTTAATTTGGCAATTAAAGGAAAACAATGCAAAATCTACTTTTTTCATTCTGAAATCTTGCAGTTGTGTAGCTCAGTTAAGGTTAGTCAACCGAGGAACGTCAGTAAAGCTTTTGTTGATTCGATCCTTACACAGAACGCACGCAATTATAATAATAAGCATAGGACAACTTTAAATGATACAAATTAATGTTCACATTTTAACCCAAGTTTGAAACCTGCTATTTTTTCTTCTCTTTTCCCTACTTTTATTTCGATTTTTCTCACTACGCGGGTATTGGTGAATTAGAAAATAAACGATCATTTGCATCGATAGTTATGGTAATATTTCAGACGAATTTCAAGATTAACATTCATCATGTGCTTCGTGCGCTTCCAATGACTGCGACAATCTCGCCCGGGATTTCTCCATCCGGAACATTTATCCACCTACCACTGTGCTTTAAACAGCTGACTATTTCTTATGCTGCATTCGAAGTTGGTGATCAATCATTCGGTGTGCCATCGTCATTGATGTACGAAGTGGATGTAATTAGTAGAAGCAACAAGCGGATCCGAGACAACTATTTAATCCGTGTGACCTAACTGAGCTGCAAATAGCCAACTGAATTACATGCATCGAAAAATTATCAGCGCTAAGTTTGATAAGTATGCTGAGAACAAATAGTGGTATTGCTCTGATCTAATCAGCTGATAAATCGAATAAGGTCATCTGATTGTTTGACTGAACTTAACGTTTACCTACTTGAGACAAGTGAAACAAGATGTTGGATGAGCCGCGCTCAGCAGAGTAATAAAAATGAAAATGCGTGTAAATAGGTGACGTCATCCGCCACCAGTCGACTCATATGAGACGTTTCGTAAATTGGTTAGAATACATCGAATTCTTTTGGATGATTATTTTACACAACGGACAACAACTACTCGAAGTTTTCATTTATTTGAATACGTACTCAAGGTAAACATATTTATTTGTTTTTCAAAAAAATCATTTATTAAATGAACCAACTTTTGAAAAGCACAATCGTTTTCTAATTACGCCAGGGGTTATTAACAAAAATCAGCTCAGGATTCATAAGGAAATCAACTTCAAGTTTGCTTCTGCATCTTTAGCGCTCACTTCCCACCTTGTATTCCATAAATTGATTCGGGTTACAGTAGGGTATCACATAGCAAAAATCTTCAACCACAAGGGTTGCAAAGCAATAGTAATAATCTGCCCAAAAGTCAATCCCAAAATGTGCTTGCATAACATATCAATACAAATTTCCCAAAAGATCAATAGTCTAAAAGAATTATACTTTCAAGTTGTTGTTAACTTTAGTTCCTACAACGAACCACATTTAAACAATGCAAAAGCACCGAATGTTTCAAGCGCTCGGTAATGCTAACATAAAATGGATTTCCTCCGAAATAATTGATATTAGGCATGCGGATCCTGATTGTACTGTCTCTAACTGATGAGTGTGAACAGAAGGAAATCAGTTGTGGTGTGTGTGTGTGTGTATGTGTGAATGGGCGTTTTTGTATTGCATTATGTTTTTTTAATTGCGCCACTAAAACGTTAGTTGGATTTCATCATGTTTAATTTGTTCGATCATTATTAGCAGTTATACGTAAGTCGATAAAGTTGCATTATACATCATAATAAATGTTTTAGGAAACCCTCTTTCTAACTTTCGTGGTAGTTGAGTCAAAATAACAGAGATGAGCTTCGAAAAAATTCAAGTTCGTTTCACTGCACACTTTTGATTACTGCTGCATCATCATGAACTGCTTAGGTGAACATTGACTCCGCCGTTACAGCGGTATTTAGGTTCTTCCATTGGTGAAGAAGAAGAAGAACGAAGCTTTATTGGCAACTTTTCAAAATTTCAGCTCTAGACTAGTTTTAACAAAAAATGCAACGAATTCTATATAAATTACACATAAAAAGCAAAACATATTCTCAGAAAATATGGCCATGATATTACCAAGATAAATTCGACCGTTATTGTTCAATAAGTAGTTCCCTTTGACAAAGGTATCGTGAAGCAAATGGGATAAATGACCTCTGATACGAAGATGTTCTAGGCGGAAGTGTTTTGATCGAGTGTTTAAAGAAGCTTGACTCACCACTATTGCAATCCCACTGAAACTCATCATCGAACACTGCGAATAAGTGTGCCCGCAACACAAAAGATAAAGCGATTTTTATAGGGGAAACCAAATTGAATTTTATGAAAGTAATGTAAACTCTTACTGTCTCTACGAGATATGTGCAAACAACAGACAACCGCTCGTGGAGTGTGCGCGATGGAAATTCATGCTATAATTAGAATTAGTGTAAACTTACTTTTTTCATGGTTTGCGAGCGAAATGAAACAACCGTCTCTTCCGCTGACCACACCGTGAATCAGTTCTGGCAATCCAGCGCGGCATACAATAGCTAGCTGAAATCACATTTTGGTTAGTTTAGCAAGCAAATAGACAAATGTTCAGAACATCGACTAAATGAATCATCATAAATTGCTTGAATTTGAAATTGTGACCGATTGTTGAGGAAGCTTATATAATCTACTGCGGGCTGTCCACAATTGCAAAATGTTTTAGATGCTTTTCATGAACTGTCGATAAGTAATAATCTACCATTCACTTTTGAAGATCTCAAGGTGTTGCAAATTGTTAAACAATTTCAGTTCACAAATCACTCAAAAAGATTATTTGAGCTGGTCCGTGTCTGCAAGGCATCCTGAATTTCTGGTGTGTCAGCCTCAAGAACACCATGCATTGTGAGGTCAATTACATGCGTAATTACAAGGTTCTAGATATACTGCGACGGATGCTAAGAACCTCTTTGCCCGTAACGTTACCTACAATAATGAAGGCATATAATTTCGACAAAATAGTACGAATCACAAGCTTGGAATCACTGACTCAGAATTAATATACTATTGCTTAGTAAAATTTACTACCATCCAACGAAACTCATAAGTGGTTTGTAGAAACTAACGTACAAAGATTGAATGCAATAGCTGTCCTTCCCCACCACTTTACAAAGAAGCGTTCAAAGTGATGTGTTAGTTACATTCGAAATGTGACATATTCCACATCATCCTTTAAATCATTTAAGCGAGTATCGTGGGTCACGATATACACGCAGTCACTCAGCGACACTACAAATAACCGATATCCGTATTAGAAGTCGCCGATAATTTTAATCATTAGGTGTCCGTTTCCTATGAAATGCACTCACCAAAAATATGTTACCGCTCTTAGCATTAAAACATACATTCAAAAGTTGGACACGTATTTGTTGCATAATAATTTGACGACACTTGCGTATTAACTTGTGGCAACTATTCAACTGGACTATACGCTACATTACATGATTGTGTTATTTCTTTTTCATGGAACAATATAGACTGTGATATTGTAACTGTGATGCTACGTGCATTTTTTGCCATACATTTTGAATCTTGGATCCTAACTTTTATTTGTTTCGAAATTGATTATGTTGAATATTCTATTATAAAGACTCATGTTTTCCGATTTACATAACACTTATTTCGGGTTTTAGCCGTAAATTTGAAAAAAAACACTGTCAAACAGCAATAATTCTACCACATTTTCGATCAGCTAACTTCAATCATATCCTCTCAAAAGTAATTGACAATTACTTAACCATGGTTTTGACGAAAACCAATAAACTTTTCGGCATTTGGTTATTAGGTAAATGAAGTTTACAAGGAAATATATTATTCATCCACTACAAATTTCCAGGAGTTTGAACATAAAACCAATTGGGCTCACTGGATCATCTTCTGCAACGAAAACCCCATCAAACGTCGGAACAGTTAGGCCATCCCACCTTCGAAACGATCTCCCTGGGGATGAGCATCCTCGGTGGGAAGTTAAACCGCCGAAGATCACTTGTTTGCGCTGCCTATCGACCCGAACACACGAATGCTGTTGGTCCACTGACGACACCGCCCGGAAAAATATTTTCAACTGATGAACAAACAAAGATTCGATCAAGGGACAAGTTCAGTTCTATTAGATTCGTCAATCACTAACGACTAGTTTGATCACTATAATCCCACACGATTTCATAGAGGTAGTCCAAAAGCTCGGTCGACACACTTTCTAGTCAAGTATATCTAACCTAATAAACAAAATTGAGCAGATTGCATCTAATAAATTATCTGTGTGATGTGCTATTTTGTTTACCAATGGGAAAACGTCTGAAGCAGAACGGTGGAAATTGAGCGAAAGGATTTCTTTGAGAATGGATTTGCATCAATAGATCTAATGAAAATCAACAACTGGTCAAATAATTTGACCATATTCCCAGGCAAAATCGACTAGACTCATGGACAATCAATGTAGATAATTGTAAACTAGCGCTTAAAAAGACGGGTAAGCATAATTTTCTAGGTTATGAATAGATAATTCGATGCAAATCGCGTGGTTAAAAGTTCTCGAATATTTAAGTTTATACAGAGCACCACAGTGTTCGTGTACATATTTCGATCTTCATAGTGTTCACTTCCACACTATAGATTAGGTTATTCAACTTTTGTGATTGCGATTAATTTTACTCTCCAACAGCAAATTACAATCATGATGTGCACATCCCTCGCACTTAACTGGACGATCGATTTCTAGTAGTTGGTCCTCTTCTGCTAAAACAGTAAGTCTGGTTGTATAGAGTCAGCGAAAACTTCCAGACCGTCTGTTTAGTTTCAAGTCATTATTGAATGGAATTCACACAGCAAACTATTTCTGGCTGGTAGATGAATTGTATTCAAGTCAAAAGAGGTCACATATGTTCAATGAGCCCACATCCTCGCATTTCCTGGTTCTGAAATGCTTTCTTACATCAGGTGGAGAGAGTAAGTTTAGAAAGAGCGAAGGTTAAAACAGTGGAGCGAATTGTCTTGCGTAGGATGAAAACAGCAGATTCACGTAATTTTCCGGAAACATAAATAAAATAAATCTCTTTTTGTTAGTCGATCGATAAAATTATTAGCTTTTATTTTGGCGAAGTTTCCGAACTCGGTGACAGTTTTATGTATCAAATAACATAACAAAGTTGTTGGATACATGATTTAACTTTTCCCTAGATAAAGAATTTTGCTTTGTTAAAACCTGTTTTTACTCCATAGTCATATAAAACTTTCTTGCTTTTGCTGACCATGTATAGTTTGTTCCCAGGTATATTCATCAAATAGTTGCTTATTTTTAGTTCATAAGAGACAACCAGATATATTTCAGTAGTATTCAGCGCACTACGTAATTTTTACAATAAATTTATTAGGAGTTGATTCAATTTAAGCCAGCTTTGTACAACCTATTATTAGTAATCTGCTGTTTCAATACAGTAACAACGTAATAATAAGAGCAAAATTGTGAACACCAACGTAAATGCTAGACGCTGTGAAACGTACCGGCTCTTTTCTGTCGTGTTCTCGAAAAAATGATTTCGGGAGCTCCGGAGGAAAACGTCTAAGAGTTGTTGTGAAATTTGTGGCCTGATTTTCAAGCGCCTCATTTCTGCGGATAGTCTTCTCTGGTCTAACACCTTTCTGAATAGGCTTCGTTATTGTTATCGTATTATTATTATCATCATCGTTGCCATTCATTTATAGATTATTCCTAAAGTAAAGAAATATACTGATTACTAATGGAAATCACTTAGATTTTAGTAGACAATTCAAAAAGTGTAAGTCTCATGCGAAAGTGATATTGAAACCAGAGACGACACCAGACAGAGTTTGTTCAAGGCAATTTCCCACGGCATGGATTGTAGAAAAATTTATCCGTATGAAAGAGAATTTCCGTTACCGTAGTTAATTTTAGCATCCCGATAAGCAGACAGCTGAAATAGTCCACGCCGTTAAAACGTGTTTTTTTATCCAGTGATTCGTTATGCTAAATCCGAAGTTTCAAAATATGTGTGATTCAACTCAGCCATATGCAAATTTTGAAGTCTTCGAATGCATAGCATTCATCATTGAAAATAAGGGTGATATAGCCAACTGCCACCATTTGTCAACCAATCAAATTAATCTACCTATGTCTCTATCGTCAGAAAAATATATACCGAGGATCGAAATGCAGGATTACAGAAATTAGCTAATAGATTTCTTTCCTAGCCACTTGGGGACATTTGCAAGGGATGATCGGCCGTGGAGATGATCTCTCAGAGACACTTTCAAGAAACTTTTCCGGAACCACCCATGGCAGTATAAGTTGTTTTCACTAATTAATCGAAGGCATTCGACTAATTAAGTAAGGAGGACTTGTACAACGCTGTAACTTATTAACTGGATTCGGAGAATGCACGATCTCTTTCATTCTGACAATAATTAATCGGTCAACTGTGCCGGGTGCATTTCAAAATCTTTAGGAATTCGCCGAGACTTGGAACAATCATGTTTTCTCGTTTTTACGCTGTACAAAATTATCACAGTACAATTTGTGATGTTCCTTTTGAAGAAGAACAGGCAAATTCATTAACCGTTTTACTGTACAAACCAAGATACGTGGTTTTATTTTGCGACCTGCTGATTACCGACAGTGCAGCTACCATTGTTCACTCCCTAGAGTAGATTTAGTGCCTTGCGGAACTTCACTCATGACGTCTATTTTTTTAGATAAGGTGCTACCAATGCTAAATTGGACGTGTCTATCAGTAAGATAGTCCCTTATCCAATTCAGCAATATTCCCGTTATTCCATAAGATTCTAGGCTTTTAATTAAGATGTCCTGGCTGACTCTATCGAAAGCTTTGGAAATATCGATGTAACAAGCATGTACAGCCTCACCTTCGTCTAGTGCCTTGGTTCAATCCTCGAACTTTGTAAGAAGGTTAGATAAACAGCAACGATTACTTTAAAAACCGTGTTGTGCTGTGGTCAAAATATTTTGGTTTTCAAAATGTTCTCTTTTGCACGCAGTCACAATGAGTTACCGGTCTATAGTTTGCTGTGTCTGAACGGCTACTGCCTTTATAAATAGGAGTTATCATCCATGGTTTCCATTGCGGTGGTATTTTTCCTTCATTTAAGCTACTAGAGTCTTCTTAATCGTTGTGCGAATGATCAGTTCTGAAAATCATAATGTAAAAGGGACTGTATCGCATCCACTCATCATTAAAATATTGAACAACTGAACCCAGTAGAGCACTTCCCGTATTTTAGTTCAAATGTTTGAAATAACCATTGGATAAAAACAGAGATCGATTAGCAACTTATCTGAGAAACTGTCATTTTGTATCGTTAGAACGCCCACGTTAAAAGCACGCCCAAGCTGAATGTGGTGAATACCTGATGCCATGCAACACTTGCGTACTAAATATTTAACCTTATGGCACGGCAAACTGTACCACCCTCGACAAACATGAACGGGAACCTGAATGCTCTCCGTTTACGGAGCATCCATTTACATGTTGAACATAACGTGAATAAACAGATTTAAAATTGTTTTTGTTACTGTTGTAGGGAGAATTTTTATTCTACTAAGACATCGGCGCCTAAGCTGGCTGGATTATGTGCATAAAATACGGAACAGACGGTATGCAGAAAAAACTATTCTATGGAGAATTGAAATCATAACACTAACTACTGGATATGTCACATATGCGCTAACAAAAGATTTGCAATAGTTTTGAGAGCTTTTGATCGTATGCATTGAAAATAAATTGCGTTTGACCACTCATTTAAGAGGCTGTTTGTAATATGTATTCTTTAAGCTTAAGAAGCGCAAACAAAGCTCTCGACTTGAAAGAAATATATCTTGCCGACCGTTTGCGAATGCCGCTTATCGACTGAGTATCGTTTATCTCTTTGAACGCTAAAGAAAACCTTGATCCAGCAGATTCGTACAGGGATGTTGTTGTTGGCCTCCTCCGGTCGATATCGGCCATGGATGTACATCACAATCGCATTAATTTTCATGTTCTACAGCTTTTTGAATAACTAAACAGTCCTATTCGGGAGGAACAATCTTTCTGCAGCGCTTGCAACGATAGACAGAACTCGGTTGTACGGCGTCAGTTGCATGCCGGCGGCATGATCTGCATTCAGCAGCCAAGATGTGTATCTGCTCTTCCTCAGCTTGCAGACGATGCTTTACACAATGCCTCCAATGTGGGCGGTAAAGAGCATGTTCTTCCCGACTAGCGGGGTCAATGCCAAGAGCTTTCATATCTCTTTTGCAAACGTCTTGGTACCGCAAGTGCTGTCTGCCCAGTGGTCGTACTAGGTAATTATGTGAAATGTTGAAGAGCAAATTTTGTCGTTTGTATGCATTTGTGTTAAAATTAAGGCCGCAAAATCATAAAATCCGGTATTTTGCAGGCGAATACTTTTTGCGGATGAAGCAATGATTAACATGGTTGACTTCACTTTGTCCATTTCAGAAGAGAATTTTTCTTTTAGATATAATCACGTTATTCTAAATTCAATTCGTTCAATCGCACTTTGACAAATATTACTAAACGAGCATAAACTTGCTACAAATCTAACTTATACTAATTTCGTTGTCATTTTCTATCCATGTGCAAAATATTCCAGATCTATGCAAGTAATTTCGTAACAGAATTGACCAGAACTTATTAGTTTAGAAATTATACTTGGCATAATATTATAAATAATGACATTCCGTTGCAACGGCCAACAGTTGTGAATGAAACAATTGTTCGGGTTGCCTATTCGCTAGACCAGAGACAAATGACATTAATGTTTTAGCGCTAACATTTGTATCCATAGCAGCTTTATCTCGGTTCAAAATCATTGAAATTGTAGCGTTAAGTTTAACATTTAGAATTTAACAGTTGCTTGCGGAAAAAGGAATCGCTATATCATAGCGGCGAACAGCACACCACTTTATATGCAAAAACAATCGTTCTCTTGTAAACGAAGGACGAATTTTTAATTGGTAGCACTCCGATTGCAATTTTATAGCCGAATCGAAACATTTGACAATCAAACTAGTTTTGCAAGACTTCCCAGAATTCTATGCAAACAGTAGTTATTAAATATTATAGTTTTCACGGAATTATAAAATAATACCTAATTGCTGCTCAAATATGATATATATTATAGCAATATATATATATATATATATATATATATATATATATATATATATATATATATATGCACAACCTATTACAGATGTGGTGCCTGTTCAACAGGAAAATGAAATGTACAAAACGGGTAAGAAGCAGAGAAAGAAAAGAATAGTAAATAATTTCTTTGTCCATTTACACACGTCGTTTTTGATTTTTTCATTATAGTTTATGAACGATAAATAATGTCTGCAAAGAATAGAGATGATGCACCCTTTCCATTGATGTTGGTTCATTGCCATCGTTACCAATGTGTCGAGCCAAACACTCTCACATCCTCTTGCACCCCATCAAGGCCAGCGCTCTCGTTCAACCTTCGCTAAACCAGAAGTGTGCCTTTTCAAGCTACTCTTTCAAGTTAGTAGCCGACCACCTGCCACTTTTTTCCAGTTTCTACCAACTGACGCATAAAGCGCTCGGCGCGGTAACCGTTCGGGTTTCATGCGCAGGACGTGCCCCAACCAGCGGAGATGACGTCGGTTAATGGCTGTCTGAAGGCTAGTGCCGTTGCTTCCTAAGACGCAGCGCCTGACCTCAGAGTTGCAAAGGTGGTGTTGCCACCGAACGTGAGCAATCCTTCGCGAACAACGTTGGTTGAAGATCTCCAGCCTCCTATCATCTTCTGCGCAAACTGTCCAACATTCAATCCCGTATAGCAATACTGACCTTACCGAAGTGGAATATATACTTCCTTTCAAACTCAAAATCACGTCTCTTCCAGAGACAACTAAGTTTAGTGAATGCCAGTCTGGCCTCAGCAATAATGCGAAAGATTTGTGTGGTTTTATATTTCAAGCTAAGATATTACATCATTACACAGCAATCGAAATTGAGTGTTCAGATATGAATGCTTGAAACTTCTAGAAAAAAGCTTTCGACTTAAGCAACAATAACCGACGTTTGTTTTAAAGGTGAAAGCCAATGAAAATAAACAAAAAATCATCAATACATGCATATGAACGAAACAAATTTATATGCATAGATCATATAAATCGGTTAAATTCAGCTGATGTACACTTAATCTCTTGAACGCAGATCGCGCCATCAGTGTACAACTGCCGCCGATCGGCCAATTAATGTTTATCGCTGTGAGCACTGCGGGAGAAATTGTCACTCCCCAATCGGACGGTGTAGTCATTCTAAATGCTGTGGAGCATAAAACCCTCATGTGCTTGTAATGTACATCCATGGTCTAAATCGACGAAAGGAGGCCAACAACAACAACACTTAATCTATAACCAGTAATCTTCCGACAATGAAATATTCAATTTTATAAAAGCAGATTATTTCTACTGAATTGAGAACAAATTTTCTTAAATATACTTATCGTGAGATTGAATTCATATCTGTTATGCTGTATATTTCAATGAAGTTTCAAATAGATGAACTTCGTGATATAGTTATTATCTGTTTGATGAGTATCTTTCGGTTTAGGGATCTTCGGACATATAGAAACGAATGGAAAATTTTGTTTAACCTGATATCAAATCAAATACGATATTCGAGTTCATTGTCCCTGTCCCGAGACAGATATGCAACCATTAACTTTTGGATAAGCCGTTTTATTTTCGGGATAAGTTAACAATTTATGAAAAGACTTCCATAAGCGCCTAGAGTGCTTGACCACGAATCACTATGTGATTCCGTGTTTGAACATCGTGGTTTGTTGTACGAACCATATGCAACAGTGGCATTCAAGTATAACTTTGTTTTCCAGTTACTAATTCCAACTATTATATAACCGTTTAAATACAAAATAATCTATTTTTCATTGAATTGTTTTGAACGATAATAAAATAATTTTGCGGAGGGAATAGTCCATTGAGATTTTCTAAAAACTTTTTTATCCGTTTTTCACAACAAATTGTTAATTAACAACTAACACAGTGCCGAATATATGGAATCGTTTCAAACTTGTCACAATCGAAGGAAACAGACGATTATTATTTATGTCAAAATTCATTTAACGAATATGTGGATAAAACCTGGAATGAATGTTTTCATAATAGCCGATGATCATTTGCCCGACAATGATCTCGTTTGGACGCCTACTAATGACTGAAAACCGATTGCTGTGTATAGCCGTTATCAAAAATCGGTTTGTGCAAAATTTAAAGACACTCATGCATTTGGAAAGAACTAAGAAACTTCCGTGTTGGCCGGGCGTGTGGCTGTTTTCTTCATACAACAGTCCCCAACGAACTTTGCATTTCTCAATATGGTATCGGACGTTGCCCACTTGAGTATACTAATACATATATTGGAGCTTGTCATTGGTTCAATACATGCAGCTTTTGGTCTCATTGCCCAACTAATCTGAATGCATATAGCAAACCCTTTTTCGTTTATCCCCTTAAGATTCGATTAACTATACAATATGAAACTAACATTCATGTATCTCGAATGAACTGAACTTGTCATTGAGCATTACCGTGGCTTCAATATTAGATGTTTTATATACAATCAATATAAATAATGATTCACAAACACATTGACAAACTTTCTATCATCTACTTAGTTCGTATTGAGATAATTATTCATGCATTAATCGTGCAAGTGCGTGCGACAACTAATCTAAAAACTCCTATTTTAGCTATGCACAGCTTAGTTGCTGGCCTCTTCGGGTCGATGTCGACCATGGATGTACATCATAATCGTATAATATTTTTCATGTTCCAGAGCTTTTTGAATTACTAAAAATTATGGTTCGAGAGGAACAATCTCTCCCGCAGAGACATGCAGTACTCCGTCGATCGGTGTCAGTTGCACGCCGGCGGCGTGTATCAATACCTAATTAATATTTTCTCATATTTCGAAGTTCGAACTATAATATATCGTATTTTCATTTTATTACGCACGTACCACTTTCGTGTTAATCACGCAAGTTCCATTATATTTCTAATATGTTCACATTCAATCAGATAAATATATTTCCACTTACTGTTCGAGTAAAAGTCAGCGGTAAGGAAGACCTGAGTTTGAACCCCATAATTCAAATGTGAGTCGCGGCAGGATTTTCAACACAGGTTTCCAACCCTTTGTTATTACGAAACCACAGCTCTTCGTTACGTATTACAATCACAATTTCAGTGTAATAACACACAACCACCAACGACGTTTCCTGATTCAAAATAATTTCATTTCATTTGATCTGTTCAATTTTGGTGTTTTTGACATGCACTGGTGAACAATAAAACTTGGTTTAATTTGCAACGTCAAATTTTTGCTGCAGATACTTTGCATTGAAATCGTAGTTTTAATTTTGAATTTTGCGTCAAATTCGTTTCAGAAGGTATATTATATTTGTGTTTCTAGATGTGTTATCAAAGATCATTTTGCAATCAAAATTAATCCTACACATTCAACATTACGAAAGAGGCAAAATATTCAAAAGCAAAATATTAGGTTTCCTGGGAGACTGGTTAAATTTTTCATGTGTCTGAAAGCGTTCAACCATGGCGGCGTCATGTCGGTATTGGTGACACGTGGGGCGATGTTTCCTGTTGGTTGTGTACGAGAAAAGTCTGTCTGTCTTGAGACGGACAGCCTGTTGATTTGTAAGGTAACAGTGTCCCATACGCGTCGAGATGTGTTAGCCTCGGTATTGGAAATTTCATGATGACAACAAAGTCAACATGGGGATACCTGGCCTTTTGTTTGTCGCAGATCCGCTAAAAAACGGATCGTGGGCTACCTGTGGTGACGGTCGATGATTAGGCGCGGGGGGTATGGAAAAACATCGAGATCCAACGGGATATAAAATTCGTTTGTTCTAAAGATAAATCTTTTTTAATATTTGCTCAACAGTTGATTACTCGATGAAAGTTGGTTAATAGAATTTGGTAAAGTCGATTAAGCGCTATATCACATGAATGTTAGATATGATTTTCTATGAAAAAAATTAATTTTATCATTATTTAAACAATTATGTATCACAAAAAGATAGATGTGACGAAATAATTGTTCTTTCATGGGTTGCGTTCCACAAACGAGCTTATCATATCAGCCCTTATTTATAAAACAGTTTGACTAATATTACCATAAAACAGGTAAACAGGTTTAAACGAGACAACCAAACTTTCATGTATCTCTTCAACGCAAAAACCAGAATATCTTTTTCACTTTAGGCTTGGGAGTTCATTACCGATAATACGTTACGACAGAAACTATTTAATTATTTCCATCACGCTTTCTATCACTATGACTACTAGCTTCGTGTTGTTCGGATGCATCTGGATGGAGCGATCATTCATAGTAAGTCAGCCGTGAAATTTTATCGAAAAACTACTCTACCTGAAACGTTACGAACTTTCTTTTCAGTGATCATTCTTAAACATTTTTCGATATCGTGCAGAACCAGATCTTACTGTCCCTATCAGATGAGTGCAAACAGTACGAAACCCGTCGTGGGTTGTGTTGGATCGAAATGCATGCAAATGACCATTTAATTATGACTCGTTATTAGTTATTGAGAGTCAGCTTGGCTTAACACAACTACAGTCACCATTGTTTTCATATCGGCTTGGAAGGTAATCGAACTGAAAGCATTAAATTTAAACTAGAATCTCCGAAGGCTATATTTCCTATACAGGTTTTTCATCGAATCTGCTTATGGCTAATGATAAGAACGTTGGAACACAAGAACACTTGATCGTGTCGAAAACGTGACCTGAAATTTTAGTAACTGACCGTTCGGTCGCAATTTAATATGTTATCAACATTAACTTGGTAGCATGAACCCAGTTTACTTAAAAAGTACTGAATTCGGGTTTTATACCAAGTTATCATTAGAATTTTTACAGGAGAATATGAGGCCAGTAATTTAAAATCTCGTGTTTAAGTAAAATGAAAATAGTCTAATTGCAATTGAGTTTTGTAAAATTTTGATGAACCAATCAAAAAGAACTCATTATCAAATTAATATGGCATTTTTCGTTCGAAATCACTAACCTCCGTGGAAATGAATCTTGATGAATAGGTTTTGAAACTCACAACCAATCGATCAAAATATATATTTAAATTTTGTGAAATCGCGAAATAGGTTATCTCCATATCATAAGAAAAATATAAACTTTCTCTGAATAAATTAATCAGCTGAATTCTTTCAAAATTTTCCTGTTTCCGTTATTTGTGTTCATGAAGCAGAACACGTTTCGATCACCATAGACTTTGAAAGAAGGGTAAAAGGCAGAGCAATTTGTGGTTCTATTGACCCCAACGAACAATCGCCAGTTTTTAATCAAATATACTGTGCAAACTCGAAACGAAACGGCTAGATAATGCAATTTCTCAGATCCAATAAATGCAGTCTGTGTGGTATTTATTTTGCTGAGGACTCTATTGGTATTAATTGTGTCAATTGTGTCAGTGATTGGAACGGGACAATATGGACAGGAATTTCCTGTGTTTCGCGAAGTCGTCCGCCTCCAACCCATTGATTGATAGGTGTGAAAGAGTCACCGTGTTGTTGCCCGCGAATCGACATTTCCGAAAATAATATAATGCAAAATCATGATTTCATATTACGTGATCACCCGGAGCGTCCTGTGTCTAAAGCGATTTTAGTTAGAGATGAGCCCGAATCAGAGTTTCGTGTAATTTGTCATTGCTGGGATTAATTAACTAAATAATTGACTATCCAACAATATATGAACAGAATACAGACGATTATGACGCGGGACAACCAAACAATGGTTATCATTATGGATAGTAATGTTGAAAGATACAGTATCTCAGGCCTTTAAATATCAAAATTATCACCTTCAATTGATTAAGTTGAAGGGTTTTAGAAATATTTTAAATTTTAATGTTTAAGCCGCGGTATGAGTAAATTCATAAAACCAATTTTATTAAATAACAATAACAATATTTGTGTTTCTCGCCACAGAACAATAGCACATTTGTACTAAATGCACTGAGTGAACGGGACCGTACACCGAGAAAACAAGTCTTGAACCAGAAGAGGAATTGTCAAAACTTGATGCCGATTACGGTAAGATTGATGATACCAACCTCGTTCAGTAATATGCCCACAAATCAAAAACCATTTTCTCGGGATAAATTATGTATTCCATACATTTTTTTAAATATTTTCACGCTTGCATGCTGTTTTCACCTGAATAAACGATAAAAGCTTTGAACGAAAAGTTCACGTGTTATTCGCATTTCTATCCTCGATAGATCATTTTTAGTTTATCACCATTTCGAATCCAAGAGTAAAATATCGACCATCCTTCTGATGGTGAGGTGATGAGCCGTGTCCAGGGTTTATGCTCTCAATTTGCAGATCTCACTAATGTTAAATAAACGCTACCGCTGAACGAAAGTTAAACATCCGAATTTCTTGAAACCAAACGTTTTTATTTGATTTTTCCCCTCGCATTTAAATAAGACCCTGCATGAGTATGATTTACAGAATATACGCTTAAAAGTATATCAGTATTAATGGCCCCCGTCTTGTTTGTAATTACATGGTGCATATATAAGAATTTAAACTTACCGATTTGTGAAGCATTTTTGATCGGCAAACTTAAATAATGGACAGTATAATCTTTCAAATTCATGATTGAGGTATGTAATGCCCAGCCAGTAAGAAACCACGTTGTACTCCTAAAATAAACATACTAGTCTAATATCAAATATGTTTCCGCGTTAGTCATGTACTCTTACACATATCAGTCCCACAGTAAACCAAACTTTAAAGTCTTCAGTTGTGTTAAATTGAGGTGAATACGCACTGTTAGGCAAACCGACTAGTAATCCTCGTTTTTTTCTTCGTGACTTAACACTCCCAGTACACTTACAATGATCTATTTAACGATAAGGTCAAGTCGAGGTCCTTGGTAGAATATTACATAGTAATGTTTAGAGTACCGACCAAAATCTGCACTAACGTATTGTATACAATTTGCTTTTCATTATGTTTACACGATCGTTCATTAACATATTATATTCGATTATATATTCGTATAAGTTTTATCAATCTATTGACAATACAATATTTATCAGTTTTCAGATGATGTGCCAGATTTTGCGAAATAACCAAAAATATCCCAAAAAATCCCGAATTTAGGTGGAAGCACAAAGAATACGGTTTTCAGTATAATAATTACTGGGCAGAAAATGAAAAATTAAATGAAGCTGACTTGTGTATAATAAAGGAATTTCCGATAAAACTAGAAGAAAGTTAGTAAAGTGTTGCTCACATCACCCACTACCGGTTTCTGGCTGTTTACTTTCATCAGGTGTGGACAGTTTATTTGGTATCAGTGAGTCTTGTAACTGAGGAAAAGTGTTAAAAATGTCTAGCTTTGTTTAGAACAAACATACATTATTAATAACGTATTCTTTCAATCACATCTCAAGGTTTATTCCCACGGGAACGGTCACTTCAAGTTTAATTCATACTCCTTTGATTATGATAAGAAGGGGATCTACTTAATTTCCATTCTTGTTCAGTGCCACGGTTAATGCAGCGTCTGAATAATCGCAAAATTTATTCGCGCGGTCAATTTTGGAATTATACTCTTTAGATGTTTGGAAGTATTTTTCCCATAGAGCAATATTTACCCATCATACCTAATTTGTGATTGAAATATCTATCATATTTTCACACTACTTCATCTAGCAATCAAAAACATGGATCATCTGTTTGCATGCATTATTTTGAATTTGAGAATATGAAGATGAACTTTCAAGAGATCTTAGATTCGTGTACCAATCATTCACGCGATCATGCACACGTAATACGAAGGATTATTTACCTTGATCGTTTGACTGACCGAATTTAACCCTGTCAATTTCGGCTAACATTGATTCTACTTGCATTGAAAATATTTCTTATATATATATATATAAATATATATATAATATTTTGTTAAATCTAGTTTTTACCAGGTTGTTATCAATTTCGGTCAAATGAGCACTTGAAATCAATGCACAACATATAACTTTTTGGAAAATTGTATGAAACCAAGCTTGTTTACTCGAACTTGGCATCGCATTTTATGTGTGAGGTAAATGACTAGTACGTTATTCTAAATAGCTATCGAAAGTGTAATAATGAAAGCCGACCATGATTCCAAGTTTATATAGCAGTTTAAGTGAGTCAAATAATTTATATGTACCTTCAATTGTCAGCGAATTTCGTGAAGAACGTTAAGGTTTTGACGCGTTTTATGTTTACCGTGAGTATGTATATAACCAGATAAACGTGATCTGAAAATAGTCCTGGTGTATATTGATAGATATACAAAGAGGCTTATCGATTAAATCTGAAAAAGCAAGGTAGAAACCTTCTTATTATAGTGTTTACACCATGTATCGAGGGGCACCTAAAAGGTAAACCAAAATTTTCCCATCTAATTAATTAGATATTCAAATTGGAGCATTGTTTTTTTACTTCGGGTGCACATTTTCGAGAAAGCATCAAAAGTTCACAAAATTCTTAAAACACTGATTTATGTTTTCTGTAAATTGATAATCAATACAAAATGGTGGACAACACACTGCCAAACCCGGCGGACGGTGTGACCACCGTCCATTGAAACGATCTTCCTCTTGCTTGAGTTTCGTCTGTGGTCCTTTGACCTGACAGCTGCATCAGCTGTTCCAAATCGTTCACATGGAAAATGTCTTTTGCGATAACGTCTACAACAAACAACAACAACAACATAAAACGACAAACTACACAGGACGCACACTGTTCTTATTTGACTGGTGTAAGTGCGTGTGTGTGCGCGATTCGAATGGAACTAGAAGGACGGCCATGTTTTATTGTTGTTTTTGGTCTCTTTGGTGATGGGTGTCGCTCTGCTGTTCGTTCTTGGGACCTTTTATTATCGTCACCATAATCGAACGTATTGCGTGAACGGTGTGCAACCGATGAGTCATCGAATGTTGATTGCAACCTGGGAAATTTTAAGGAGGAATCATGCATGTGACAGAAGTGAAACACAAAGTTTCCGGGATCCATCTTTATTTGCGTCTCTGCAAACCGTTTTTGGGTTCCTGCTTGCAACATTTTCTATTCCAAACCTAATGCATTCAGCTGCATGTTTAACAAATTCTTGCAAAATGTGTGCGTTAAAATAATTCCACTGTCTAGATAGTTTATATTAATTGTTCAATTTGTTCTTCGCATTGAAAAGTCAAATTTAGTTTTTGAAAAAGATAAAATTGTCGCACGGATGATGCAGTTTGTTGTTTTCGTCGTCTGTCTACAAGCTCAGCAAACACCAGAAAGATAAAATTCGAATGACGGTTAGAGAATTCTAAATCAGATTTGAATAAATTTAATATTAAAAAATAATTGATATATAAGAATCGAGTGCAAACATTGAGCTTCAGCTCTACCTAATTTATTTCTTGTTATATGTTTCCCAATATTATGAGTACGGTCGCAAAAGTTCGAAGAATTCAATATTAAAATTATTCACTGCAAAATCGTCCTATCTACGCTAGCGTTAAACGGAGAAATAAAAATATTTCGATAAAATAATTACCTGTTTAAATGCAATCTATCATTTAATGTTTAATTAAATAAATTTATTATTTTGGCCATTACGATTTAATGATTATTGATTTTTGCTCGTTCATTGCTATTCGACATGTGAGCTTTTCCAGTCAATAAAGAAAGTTGTGATATTTTCCTACTCTTGATTCGTTCAGCAATAATCTAAGAAGAGTTCTTACCATCAGTCGATAAGTCAAATATTTTGTTTTCAAGGATTTGTAGTGAAACGTTAATACTTTGTAACACCACATGTTTGTGGTATGAAAGAAAATGGGAAAAATTATGTTTATAACGAGTATAGTATATCAAATGTACATGTACATGATACATCATTTTTGAGCGTATATAAATCCAATTTCGAATTAAATATCTCTGGGCAAGAAGTGTCCACCACATGTTGAGATAGGAAATTCGAAAAATTAAAGCACGTACCCCAAAAATGTAGATAATTCGTCATCATCATTCATATCGAGTGTTGTATTCACACTTTAGAGTTATCATTGCGGCACGAACTTCTTCATCATAAATTTCATAAAAGTTACCCGTACTAGCAGCTCATTGTGAATTATATATCGCACATTGCGTTGAAGTTGACTGGATGTTACTTCTACCCGCTTTAAGGAAGTGCACCATTCTATTCTTTGGTTAAAGTTTGCACAAATGTCTCATCAAGAAGCGGTCCGCGTGACCACTGAGGCGCGTTTTTGGATTGCCAAGCAGTTTACCTCTTTGGATTTTATTCTAGTAATGCTCAACTTTTGCAAAGATGAATAATTTGTCAAAGTCGTACAATGTGTACTTGTAAGAAATTTTCAGTGGTAGAGCCTCGAAACTTCGCGTTTGAATGTTAATGCTGTCATGAGAGTATATGTGGGCTTGTATCCTTTATGTGAATCAGCAACACAAATATATACATGCTTTCTTAATCTTTGTCCATTTCTAAATGTATTTAAAACTGAAAAATGTTTCATAAGTTTCGACAAAATCTCGCTTGAAGTAAATTCACTCTAGAAGACTGTTGGAAATACCTGTTTCAGGCATTTGAAGACTCTACTAGCGATATCGTTATACGTTAAAACATACATTGGAGCATAAAATTTAATCATTCTAATATTGACACCGCACACAAGCACATGAAGACTAATTACTTAATATCTTTCTCTATGTTATTTAGTTTGAAATACTAACTCCGTGTCGCCAGTGCTCTCAACAGAGGCCAGTCATTTCCAGAGCAATTTTAATAACCGATTCTTTAACATTTCGAGTAACGTAAATTTTAGCTATTTCGACACTGTGTTGATAGCAACTGACCGTCAACCGTTCATGATTTTCAGATTACATTACACAATCGGAGAAACTCTGACGGAACATATTAAATTCACTGTTTGTGAACTAGCACTTTCTGATAATAATGTTAATAAAATGCGGAAATATATAGTGTGTATTCTCGTTAGTTCCTCATGTTCACACACTCAAAGTGGATAGCTGAATCGTGTAAACACACGATGTCTGTTTCCCCTACGAAAGCAACCAGACGCGTTAAGCTGTGCGACAGTCAAGCCAATGTTTTTAATATGAATGTTTTGTGTCCCTTACTTCCATGTTACTTGAGGTATATAGTTAAATGAAACCTACCCAGAGTTTCATCTTGATCGAATTGTATGCCATTTCAGTTCAACATGGTAAACTGTCGGTTGTCCATGCAGTACCTAAATCGAATCACACGAACCGAAGAAACAACTAATGCCTTACATTTGGCTAGCGATATCACCGAATGTTTTACCACAACAAAGCTGAACAGACATTTTGCAATGCTGCTTTAAAGATTCCCACGAAGTTGGATTTTACAGTCTTCATCTGATCGTGAACAAATTTAATGGTAAATAAACTTGTTCCGTAAGCCATTGGTTAACAAACGCGTATCACTGTGTAATTATACCATCTGAAGCACTATCCGTGAGATTGTACCCAGACCAACAATTCATTATTTAAATTCTTATTATGGATACTATCGATTGAAACATTTACGGAAACTCCAATAAAATCCTAATCAGATTCACAATCTCCTGGTCTCCTCCTCGGATTTCTTCATCTGTTTCAAAGGCATTCGTAATCATCGTGTATTATTTGTGCATTCGTTTTTTTTCCTTTTTTGTCTGAACCGTGAATCCAATTGTTCCTTAGTGTCAATCATTCGTATTTGCGACAAACACACTTGGACAGTTTGTTTGAGAGCTGAGCCAATAATTAATTGGTTCCGAGAACAGCTGTGATCAAAGAATAAAGTAACACGAACACAGCGGTGATCCCATTGGAAGTTTGAAAATATTCCGTTTTGCAATGAATGTTTCAATAGAAAGTGAAGTCTGTTCATTGAGTTTTCAGTAAAATTGATGTACGGTAAACGGTTAAACAAGCTAACTTCAATCGCATAGTCGGTTCTATTCGAAAAATGGATTGTATATCTATACATGATTTACAAAACAATTGTTTATCACCTCGGCATGTCAAGGATGATGGCAAATTGATTGCGAAATACATTGTGGTGTATTAAGATATGCAAGGGCTTTGAATTTTATTTACATTTTATTTCACTAGCTAAGTCTGCAAATGTTTAACTTTCCTAATTCTAACTATAATTATATCCGTGAATTTTTCTGCCAGTTTTTCTTTCAAATCCTGTAATCAAGTCAGACAGCGAGTGAATAATTTAAACGTTCAAGAATTGTCGCCGCCCCAGGCAATGTGCCAGTTCAGTGTTCCCTTACCTACTTGACTCTCACTGGTGGGTTTCTCTAATTTATAGGTTATAATTATTTTCCCCACTGCTGGGAAATAACCGCCTTGCATTACTTTTCGACAAAACTTCACTTAACCTGTGCTCTTAAAATCCCGCCAATTTCGAATTATTAAGCGGGAAGAGTTCGCGTCAGCAGGGCACTGATCAAATCTGTCACTGAGGATAATGCAAAGCTGAATATCACAAAAGATGTGTTGAAAATCAGATCAATGTTCTACCGGAAGAAGTAGCGATCGGGAATGCGAAACACTGGTGAGCTTGCGCAGTCGCTAATGACACGTCGGTCGTTTGTCGTACAAGCGCACAACTAATTAAATTAAATAATGATTGATCTGCATCGTACATCGATCTTGGTATGAGAAAATCGTGTTTTATACAATCGGCAAATTGGATTGAATCGTGGAGGACAAGGATTCGCTTTCAAGTGAAAAGGAAACATCTGAAATATGAATGCTACATCATTAACGATTTGATTATATTTTGAAATGGAGCAACGCCTTTGTTCGAAACCGTCTTATTCTACTCAACACAGAATAGTGAGTCGAACTGCTTTTTAACATGTCGCTGTTTCATTATAAGTCAGTACTTACAGAATGTATCATCCGTCTTGGCGACATAAACGATGTTATCGTCAGTGTCAATGATAATGTTGAAGATGTCTAAGGCTCTGAAATTTTGCTGGTGTTTTCGATACACCTCGCACATCAACCTGAGGTTTGCACAAGCTGTTCGCTATTTATACCGTAATAAACTATTAAACTGTCGAAATATAGTTAACCAATCAAAGGTTTTTTTCCGAGTTAAAGGCGCAACTGACAATTTGAAACCTGATGTAGATAGTTTTGTCATTTTTTTAATTTTGCGGTGAAATCAATTAATTTGCTGAAAATATGTGCATACAAATAAAGCCAATTCTTCTTATTCTTAAGCGTTAGTTCTTGATTTTCGATATTTCATAGCAATTATTGTAAGGAGTTAACAATTTACGGTGTTTTCCGATTGCAGTCGACTTTTTCCATCTCCGGAATTTTCCAAAGAGAAACGCAAAATTTGCACGATTTTAAACACACTTCCAATTTGCCATTCGAATGTTATTTCCATTCCAAGAGTAATTTGAGGATACCGAATTGATATTTATTCGCGCATATATGCATATGTCTATCGAAGCAAATTTGAAAGTGCTTGCGATAGGAGTTTATTGACTCATTATTTTTGTAACGGACTCGTAAAAAGACATCATAATATCAGTTCTAGTTTCACATTTTCAACTTAATTATAATCGAAGATATAAACTTCTTTTTGACTGATTTTTGATTAAGCTGCAATAGTAGACCGTGAACTAATTATCTTGCATTGGATAAATTCACTAGATCGGAGTCAAGGTAATAAAGACGTTTTCTCCAGCACGGATAATATCAAACATTAACGAGCAAAGAACATTTAAAGTAAGGAAAGTCGCGATTTCTTAATTTTGCGACGTTCACTTCTAGTGGTAGTCAATAAAACCAAAAGGATGTAAAATAAATATAGAAATATTATTAAATACCCTTAACAAATTACTGTTTAACATTGTCAAAATAAACTTGAATAAATAAGAAAAGTAACAAAACATTAGTCACTCCTAATGCAACTAAAATTCGGTACAAACTAAAAGTTTTATATTAATGTTGAAACATTTGTTTACCGACCACATATCACACAGTATGTCATAATCTCTCACCTTATATTCCTCTCTTAATCTTCTTTCTTATCTATTTGTTGATCTATTTTTATTTGTAAATCTATGCATATTTATTGGTATATGGTAAGTTTAAGTTTACTTACGTTTTCCCTATCCCGAATGGCTTTCTAGCACTTCTGCTAATCCGGGCGATCATTCATCGAAAAATTCACTATTCGTTTATTCCTGTGCAGTTAATAATATGCCAAACTTAAGATATTTCAAAATAATAAATGCGTACTTTTTATGTATTATTGCCTACGATTCAGCTCTACGTTTTATTTAGTTTAGTATTGAAAAAAGTGCACCCAGTTATTCCTACCATCGTAAGTAGGAGCAAAGAGCTTATTGTTTCAACACAACGTTAAATTATTGCTGTCTCTCATTGTTTTGCGGTATAATTCCAACAGTACGACTACATAATAGCATTATTCTATGAAACAGTTATTGCAGAGATATTGCGACTCACATTATTCTCATACTTACCTCGACTGAAACTTGTTCAAATAAATGTTAAACACTCCAAGTGTTCATCGGTAAATTAGTTGAAACACTCTCGAATCCGTGTTAATCCAACGAATGAAACCTCGGTTTTCATTTGACGGTGGCAATGTATATATATAATGGGATCGGTCTACCGCCTGTCAGTACATGCTTCGATGAGCGGGATTAGGCGGATTGTGTGATTGGCTGAACGCATCGTTCGGTCTAAATTCCCACACGACCTTGCATAGACAGAGTGATTGGAACATGCCAAAATCGTAGGTATGAGAAAACACCAGGTTTGAGTAGCAAAATTTGTTTGTGCTGGTAAAGAGAATAAGATTTCGCCCTCGGAAATATGGAATAGCGCTTTGAAAATATGGTAAAATAAAATACATAATTAGAATATATTACATTGTATACAATTTCACATCAATATATATATATATATATATGTGTGTGTGTGTGTGTTTGTCTTTAGAGGTATCAGTCGAAAAGGATACGTATAGTTTGAGACACGTTTGTGCGTACGTCCTGTATTCAATGAATGGTTCATTGTAGCAGTAGTGATATACAGGAAATTAGAAAAAGGGTTTCAGTTAAATTATTGGAACCTGCCGATTATATTGGGAAATTTTGATACTTCGATAAAAATTGGTTAAGAAACGCTTAGACATAACTTGGTCAACAAGCAAGATAATACGCTGACTGATGTCAACGAGTCAATTTTGGTTAACCTACGCGATGGTGCAAAATAGTCCACAAGGTTTTATTGGATTTCAGACCGCGAAAACGGAAGCGATCTGAGCTCCCGATTTGATAATGATATGCCGCAAGCTCAAACTCATGGAAGCTGGAATGTGGTGTGAAATCTCTCAACTAAGTTGCGCATCGGAGTGATATTATCGCGGATTCTGATAGTAAAATATCATCATTGCTAACTGTGAATTGCACCTAACACATTAGCTGTAATCTTAAGTGGCTTTAATTTATCACCAGTGAAACAAAGAGGCCTTAACTGCTTTCAAGAATTCAAAGTTAGTTGGATTCTGAGTTGAGCGAAATTTCCTCAAAGTTTGTGTGCATTTCTCCCTATGATCGCTAAATAATAATTCCTTCTCTTATCTTATCTTACCCTTATGGGTTATTATTATGTAAGCAATCAGGGACCCGAGATTATTAATCCGGGTTTTAAACGGGTATTTTAAGCATTTTTCCGTTATTCGATTTAAGAACAACATCTCATCTACCGTTAGTGAATTATGCTTTTATCGTCACAATCCATCATAACGTTTAACCTAGTAAATGGAAGTATCGTGATATTCAAAAATGTTCTGCAATCTTACTGAAGACACAACAAGCGCTTTATGCTCACGGATAATTTATGCTGAGATAAGCAATGTCTTTTTATAAAATTCACACATACTGGATATAAACCAACATTTCCTTCTACTTATTGACTGTGCAATTGAGTAAAACATGGAAATTTTTCCACAAGGGAACTCAAAGATGAGGAGTTGGAAGGTGAACTAGTTAACTATCCTCATGGATACCATTGTAGTAGACGAATGATGCGTGTATACCGGGCTCACCAATTTTTGGTAGACTGACAGCTACAATAACGAAAAGGAAAACGCACAGGACAATGAAGAATTCATTGCGGTAGTCAATACTTGTACAACGGTGCAGAAGAGCAGCCACGTAGCACGTTAGGTCATCTCAGGCTGGAAAATAGTATCTTTGTAACGAGCCACTCCGAGGTCAGCAACAGCACTAGATCTGCGTGAGTGGATAATCAATCGAAAAGTGTAACAATGTGACGAATATGATGTCCCGATACAAAACGTGGAATAAAACGAGGTAAAATTACCTGAAAAATAACGCAGATTTAAAAAATCATTTAACTACCGGAAAAATACACGAAGGGTGCGTTTATACCGGGCTCACTAATTTGTGGTAGACTGACTACTAAAATAATGTCCCACGAGGATTGGAGAAAACGGAGAATGATGGTTGTATCGCGGTAGCCAAAACATGTACAGCGGTACAGAAGAGCGGTCACGTAGCACGCGTTAACGGGGAATGTGTCAAGGTCAATAGCTTTAAGGTCCGGTAAAACACAGTTGTTACACCATCATGTTAGAATGTTGCTATTCTACTCATGGAGTTTGTCTAGCCATCCAAGGAAAATATCTGAAATTGTGTCACATATATGTTGCCATTTGTTCTTTCGTGTGCAATTTTCCACTGGAGCTATCGAACGAACGACAAATATACGGACTCATATCTGTCATCATGGAAATTGCTGGTTATTCAACACATTGCGGGCATCGATATTTTAAAAAGGGTTATTTTTTAAAACAAAAGCAAGATTGGCGTCAAACCGGATGTGGTTCAGGTGTGTCATGGTGTTTTTAGAAAGCAAAAAACTTCCACGAAATCCCAGTTAAATTCAAGCACCCGATCTCTCAGGTGTTATGTTATTGACTTTATTGTTGTTGTTGGCCTCCTTCGGTCGATGTTTTTAGTTACATTTAAACTGGGTACGGGCGGTGTCCCTTTAACTATTTTATTAATAATTTCGATTAAACTTGTCTGCTTTTCAATTAAAACGAAAACGAAAACTTGTTTTGGAAAACACAAGGTAGCGTTCAGAGCATATTAAATTTCATGATATATAGCAAATATTATAATAAGTCCCAAGGGTATGTGGATAAAAGAATATAAATTATCGAAACATTTTCGCATTTAAGTTGATGTTTGCAAAAATCTAATTACCAGCTACCTCACCTAATTGCGTACATTGTAGCAATTAGATAACCATGTTTGTTTACACTTGTATTGATGTTATAATATCTTTGATAACGATGAAAATGAAAACCTCAATTAGGCTGGTAATTGGCACGATGTTTTAAAAAAATTAATTTCAATGCTCAGCCATACTAAAGGTGCGAAGGCCAACCATAACACAAGGGCACCGTTGGATTGTGACTACTGATAATAGAAATTTCATGCTGGCTTTGGAATTTACACACCAACTGTTACGCAGTCATAATCAAATAACTGATTGTGGAATTAATTGCAGGCATTATCTAAACAATTAAAATAAGTGATGTTTATTTAAATGGTTGAATCTTCAAATGGGACAGCATTGGGATAATGAGAATTCTAGCTAAGGTAACAGTATTTCTCATGGTAGAAGGAACTGCCGATTGCTTGCTTGTCGGAAGCGTATTTGACTGATAATTGTGAAGTCACAAAATATTTCAGTCATATCCATAAATCCTGCCAAATTTGTTGTTTTGATCCCCTCTTCGGAACTCTTTCACTCAAAGCGATAGCTATGTTGTGCATACAATATTGTGAGGATAAGTTCGAAATTTTTAATGCACATTTAAATCTCTGATTACGAAATCGCGCTTATGTATTAAAATATCCTGGTCAAGTTGCACTTACTGCCAGAAGAGCAAAAATTACGGGTTTAATTACGTTGAGCCAATGACTGATAACTGTAAACGTACACCTGATCAACATTTTGGAAATCGGATGCCCAAATGATAGAAACTTTTACACATTACGACCAGTTTCGTGCTGCTTGCACTCATCAAATATGAAGAGTATGGTCAGAATTCTCACGCCTTGAAACAATGGAGAAATGGTAAGCGAGGTATGAATTTGTAAGCCACTGTTGGATAAGGTTGGCACGACCAACCTGTTCAATTACATGCGCTAAGAGATATGTTGAAGTGGTTTTGAACATAAATTTGAACAAGTTCGAAGTTTTTCTTGAAAATCACAGGTGGCCCTGCGTTATGATGTTTTATACATCCTTAATTAGTGATACACGTTTGAATAAGAACGTATTGGATACAGGCCATTGAGTCGATTTATAAAATGTGGGGGCATTAGGATACTGTACAGCGAACGCCAGCATGCCGTGGGTAAGGCTCTTTTGTTCATGGTCATGGGTTCACACCCAGTATACATGAGTGTGGGCTCATTTGATTGAACAGGTTAGTCGTACCAGCCTTATCCAACAGTGGCATGCAAGCCCAACTTGTTTACCATTGTTCCACTGTTTCAAGCGCTTGCGGATCCTGATCCTACTGCCCTTACCAGTTGAGTGCAAACAACCCGAGCCTGGTCGTGGTGTGTGTGTGATGCAAATGCATGCAAATGCGGTTTTTTTTCAATACGAGCTGTTATTCAAATCAGACAACTGACCCTATTTTTGCCCTCGTGACTTGAAACATCTAGGCTTACTTTAGGCTGATTTGGTATCGTCAATCACTGACGGTGGGCGAAGTGATAGTTGGTCGTGTTCTCTGTTCTGTTTATGAACTTCAACCTCAGAACATAGTACACGCCGTACAAGAAATGTTGCCAACTCCGATTTTTAAATTGGAGAGAAATCCCAAATCACTCTACCGATCTAGCGGTAAACAAAGGGTTTTCTTAATGCATACCGAGAAAGGATCAACTGTTTCGATAATAATAATCTGCCTGATAACAATCACATCGAATGAAAATTATCGACATCAGACACGAAGCCACATTTGACGAACTTCGAGAAAAATGCAGTGATTTTAGAACGGCATTTATGCGAAATGACATCTAAATTGTCCCCAGCAGCGGAAGTAATCACTCTAGCATTACGAAAAAGCTGCGAACTGCAGCTGCGGGTTTCAAGGGATTATGTTTTAACATTCTGATCAAATAATTAATGCCGACAGTTTGGAAGACTGGGGTTAATTGATTTATCTACAAAGCTAATAGTCGTTCATATGCCGTTTGCTATCTGAATATGATTAAAACTTTTGTTCGTGTTGATCACTATCGACTATTCCGTAAACCGCGACAGATGCTTACCAGCGAACAGCAATTTATAATGCTATCAGTGCTTCCTAGAACCCTAGTCCCTGGAACTTCGCATGGGATTATCAAAATCCATGGAACAGGGAACATTCTTCACATGCTTGATTTGATTTTGATTTTTGAGAAAATATACTATCGTGCAAACAAACTTGTCAATGTTTTCTATAAACGAACGTACGAGGAACAATTGCACCGGTCGAACCGCCCCAGCCTGATTCATAGTAACATAAGTAGTGATATGATACTTACACAAAAAATGCTACATACTTCAAACCACCCATTTAATGATTCATTCAAATAATACGACTCGCGATATACAGGTATCAATCCAACAACATAACAAACACCTCATTACGTCACTGTTAGTTTTAGTCTGCATATGCTTGTTTCATTTGTAATGCGCTCTCTCAATCTATGGTTACTTTACCAACAACCTGTTCTAACCGATTCCATGGGAATTTCTTTCCACCTAAACTAATTCTGATAAACGTTACATTTGGCGAAAATTCATTTCAAAACACATCGATAAAGCCAGGCATTTCACCCGCCATGCATTTCTAACCCGCAAGAGATTTGAACTTCACATCAAGTTATTAATACGAGAAATAATTTGTTAGTATTTTCTTGAGTAATCAATATAACTTTCTTAACATTTTGAGCAATTTGACTTTAAAGTGATTCCACAAGATTCAAAGATGGTGTGGCTAAAAAGTTTTAATTTAAGAAAATACAGACAGATGATGTATGAAAAATGTACACACAAAGATACTGAGATCGAAGTGCATATATACGAATAATTTGTTACATTGAACAGGTTTTCTGAATAGGAGTATCAAATTGTCGTTTAAATATTGTTCCACTCAGGGGTCAAAATCATCCACGAAGCAAATTTAAACACGAACAGACTAATGATATAGTGTCGCTACGCCAGCTCTGTGAGTTCTTGTAACAACTTTTAAGCGGAGACGGAGCCGATGCTTGTGTGAACTATATGATAGACTAACAGCTCAAAAGCAGTATTACGAAACCGTAAACGAAGGCTCGCCAGACACCCGATTTATCTATTTTTGTACAGATTGATTTTTTGAAACAATTTTACACTCTTGCCAAAATAGTACAAGATATCAGGAAATTATGCATATATGCAAACCTAGATACGCAGGACGCGGTTGAAAATATTTGCACCCTGTAAGCAAGACATCCATCTAGAGCATTTCAGGACTCTTGGTTTTTTCATCTTTTCACACCATTGATTTCTATAACACATCATTTCACAATTGTTTGAAAATAAAGTGACTTCAACCACTTTAAAATTCACAATAATCTCAGGATTTTTCACAGATTTAATATCAAAGCATTTCTCGTTACTCATTCATTCACCACACAGATGGCTCTGTCGGGCAGTCATGTGCGACTTAATTTTCATCAAAAAATTGCGCCTGGTTCTTCCGGTTTCTACGACCGCTCTTACGAAATTAATTTGTCAATGAGTCACCTGGGAACGTTGCACACGGCCCCGTGCATGCACAAATCACAGGACCCGAAAAGATGATGTCTGATAAAATTCTCGCAAATGATAGCGAAATGTTATAACCGCAATTCATACATAACCACAAACTGCTTTCTTTGGACAGAACACGTAAGTGGCCAGTGGTTTTTAGTTTATGGAGCACCAGTCCATTTAGAGGCTAAAAATATTTCAATGCAGGCTATAGACTACGGACAATGCTAGCACGGTGAATGGAGATACTGAAAATATTCTCTCGTTATTCTTGACCCAGGTAACATATTCTGCCTGAACGTAAAATGATGGAAGGAAGTGTAACTATGTAATTAACTGTTCAACATTTATCGCTGGCTCCGTTCCGTTCGCAAGTAAATGATTCCTCGGTGCCTAAGTTGGTCCTTAATCATTCACGACGCAATTATGCACAGTTCTGGAGCCAGACCAAGCGTCATATATGTTGTGATGCAAGCCTTCCAGATAACGAATACAATTCAAAGAAAACGTGAATTTGTGGCAGCAAAAGCGTTGAATTATTAATTATTTTGCTACCAAATTAATATAACGCAAAAGGTTGTGGAGCGCCAAATAAATTGTATAAGCTTTGCAGTCAGAGTTTTTCTGCAATTGGTTGAAACAGAATTATCTTGAGCTTCCCATGTCTAATATGATGAATAATCTGTCAAATCAATAAGTATCCGCCGGACTGTTTTTGTATGAGCAGAAAGGTAGCAGTGAAAAGGAAGTTGGGGAAAGCTTCGCATTTTTCTGATTATGTCCACATGCTCAAAATCCATCGACGGAATTTTGTGCAAAATGAACTATCGGTACAGCCCCAAAAATACAGTTTACGAACACTCTATCTACATCGGCTATATACTGTAAGTTCATATCGTCAATACATTCAAAAGGGAAAAAGCAACTGATAAAAGAAATGAAGATGTCGATTAATACTAAGTGGTTTCCGAGAATAAAATCCTTTATATTTGAGATTTTTCGTTTAAGCGGTCGTTGGCATAGTTTAGTCTCTGAACATTTCATCGACAGAGAATTGAATATTGCAACGAATCAACCAGAGAATTATACGACAGTTCATGAACTGAAAAAGATACAGAAAATAGGTGACCTGCCGAACACTACGTGTAAAGCATTTTTGTTTTTCTAGTAGCGTACTTCAGCTGATCAAATTATACTTTGATTAAGCTTCTTGGTTAAACATGATCGAAGAGTTGGTTTATTTGTAGAAAAGAATATTTTTTTAAATAACAAGAAGTTACTTCTTTCCTATTCCGAGGAATAGAGAGCACATTGTGGAGTTGGAATAAACGTATTGCGTGATCTGATTTGTGCCTTAAAATCTCTTTTCAATTTTCTGTGCTCATAATCTTGACGGTAACACTTTAGCTGTTGGAAAGTGAAGCGTGGTTGAGATAGCTAAAACCTCAGCTAACATCCTCAGTTGTCTGACATATTTTACGGCGTGCTTCCAATAACCATGGAACTCTTCTGATCCATCAACCCTTAGAATGATGATTATTCCATTAGCAAAATGTCTCAATATTTTGATAGAAATATCTTTCTTGATGATCATGACTCGTTTCGAAACATTTACTTCAATAGAAGTTAACCGAAAATATTGATCCTACTGCCATTTTTTTAAATATGATAATATTCTAAGTCATGGGTGACACAAACATCGGCAATAAAGAAGAAAGCGCTTTCATTTAATTTAATCAAGTCAAGATTCAACTTCTTCCTGAAAACGATCAGGCAAACATGCTAATAAGATTCCTACAGGATAAAAATTACTGCGCATGATTTTCAGACATTTCTCCAAGTGAAACCAGTCGAAGACCATCTGTGCAACATTCCGAAAATTACAGTCTAAGGCATTATCTGTATACGCCATGAAGATCTGAATTCCTCAAGTTTTGTGCCAATCGGAATGCGGCGTTGTAAAACTGGCCAGTTTAAAAAGTCTACTATTAAGCTTACTGTAAAGCTGGTTCGTTACTCTACACCAATATCGCAACAGTATACCCTACAAGGAAAATCAGTCTTGTGCATTCGATTGCACAAGGCAGAGGTAATAAGGTCGATAAGTTATCGGTCTGCGAATACTTAATTGTGCTTTTTGTGTAAAATCGAACTTTCTCACCCATAAGAAAAACAACATGAAATATGGCTTTCCGTTAAATCCAAACGACAGCCATTCCAGTTACTAAAGACTACTTGGCTTGCTAAACGATACGGTCACCTTGCAAAAGCGCGAAAAAATTCGTTACGAAGAGTAAAATAAATGAACGAGGCTTCCATGTGTGAGCTCTGCGTTATACCTACACCCATAACAGTTACGGAATGAGCCAAGCAGCGCACAACTTAAAATGTCGAAGGGTTTGGAGTATTCAGTTCTGTAATTACAAACAATTTCCTGATAAGCAGCAAGCTCCAACAGTTGAAGCATCTAAGCCAAGAGCTAATAAAGCCTACGGACTCATTTATGTTTCTAGGGGTACTGACATTCAGAGGTATGACGCAATCTGAGCATTCCCCGGCATACCTGGGTATAGCGATAAAAATCGGAAAATGTTTTGCAATAGGCTAGTACCATAACCAGTGTGTAGCATCACCACATGTAGGCTTTCGCTAAACGAAAGTGGAGTTGTGCACCGCTCGCATGAGGCACCCAAACTATTTAACCTGTGGAACTCCAACAAGTTTACGCTAGCGGATGCTTCAATTTCAAAATGCTGTGGGTTTATCTTCGATCATTCATGCTGTCCAGGTCGTTATGACAGTGCAAACACTAACATTTAGTTTGACAAAATAACAGCTTGCTACGAATCTAGATCGAGTAAACCTGGAGGACAGAAAACATTTTATTAATAATCTGACAATTTTCATGTACAATAAAGGAAAATGTAAGAAAACGCTGTTTAGTTGAGCTTCCTAGACCCGTAATGGATCACGGTATATTGAATGATAATAAATGGTATACTTTTGAAACCAATCTTTGGACGCTCAACCATGCACGGTGAATTCAATTCAAATGCTGAAATCTCTCCGTTTTAAGTTACAAATGTTTGTCACTTTTCCAGTGTTTTACCGACAATTTATCAGGTTCATGCTGTCAATGCCTGATACGCGCAAACACCCTGGAACTAGATGCGGATTGGAGGTTCAAAGGCCGAATAATTTTGAAATTGGTACATTCCATAAATACGATTTAGATTTATATGACACGTCTGCTGTGCCATAATTTGCTACTTTGTAAAGCTCATTCAGCATAATCCTGCTCTCCATAAGACGTTATCGATGTACACGGTTTCAACGTATTTGTAACAATCCCCTGCTATAAAACTCATTCATATATATATATATATAATGTGTAGATATGTTGTTAAACGTGATACATATAAGGACTTTATTTTTAGGATTAGATCCTAATGTCTATCAACAAATAATAAAATTTGCATTTATTGGACGACATGTCCCTGCAGGGGTGTGTAATCTTACAGCACTTCTGTGGCGTGCAGCTAACACAGTGCTATAGTGTTGAGACCTGTAGTGAGCTGCATGCGAAAACACGCTGGAGTTTCACTGCCATTGCTATTTTCCTTTCCCATATCTGTCCAACCCTGGGCAACGTAACATAACCTTAGACCACGTGTAATCTTTGACTGTGCGGCACATTGTCTAGATCAAGCTTGTGATTTCATACATTATACGTATCTGTCCCATCAAAAAGATACGAAAACAGAGATAAGGAATGAATCGACAATGACACGTATTTAAAGCTGTGAACTCTTGCTGTAATAAATTGCGCGCCTGAGATTGCACTTCAACGGTTAATGTAGACAGTGGCGCACACTGATGTAAAACGGAACCGAACGTACTGTCCTAAAATGTAAGTCATACTACTGTTCGGCAAATAAGTAGCGAAACTAGGATTAATTGTCAAAATTAGGACAAACAACTCTTCGGATTAAAGAAAACCTAAGTGAATAACACAAAAGAAAACTGGCCAATCGACATTATTTGGCTGTGTTAAACTGTTTTGTTAAACTATTAAATATTTACTATAAGTGCACCGTTGCAACCGTATTCGAAATTACTCCTTAAGGAATTTCCCGAATAGCAGAGACAGGGGAAGCTCGGCAGACTATTTGAGATGTGTAAATGAAGGGATTCGATCGTGTCATTCACTAAAATCTCAAATATAGCTAGTAGGTATATCTAGACCGGAAATATATTATAAGATCTTTGGGACCGATTGATTAATCATTGTCATGAAAATGAACAGTTTTCGGGTAACGTACGGCCACTAGCGCAGACGATTCGTCGTATCACGTCAGAACAGGGAACGTAATTTAACAGAGCTCAATTTATCACCTCTAATTGGTATTACCAATAAACGGCCTACTGAAACTCTGAGTGTGTCGAGTCAAGTAGACAAAGAACGGATCACATGACCTGCCAACCAAGCGCAGCGGAACTCGGTCAAGTTCAGCTAACACTGTGGCTGACATGATGTGTATGGCAAATGTGACTAAAATTACAATCTATTTAAAAAATAATCTATCGTTCACACTCAACATAACTGAAGTTCAACCACCAAAGGTACAGTAAGATGTAAAAATTTGGCTGTTGGTACTTCACGATTCAAAAGGAATAAATGGCACGCAACTTCAAAAGTCAATTGCTGGATCACCGTTAAAGCAGCACAAGACAGTAAAAAACAACACTGAACGGCGTCAGTTGTCACTTATCCTGGCATCGGGCTGCTTTTAACGGCGTTTTACATTCAAACATCGGGCAATCACATCTAATTTAGAACAAAATAATTTATTCCCACGGTACAACTCCTCGTAAACAGTGACCCCCTTGATATTTCGAGGGATATTTGTGCCTTCAAATAGCCCTTACCAGTGTTATTACCCTATGACTTAGCCAAAAGTATTGTAATTTGAAACCAAGTTCATCAAATTTTAATACACATATCCGACATTATAAAATTATGTTTTTTCATCCCAAAGTATCATGAAAAAAGCAATCTACTTGGGTCTTGTTATCACAAGCTGTAGTCTTTTATTGGAATAATGACAGTCTCGTTACCAGATGACAGTTGCAAATTTGGGGACGTGAAGCACGAATCCAGAGATCAGAATATGCTACTAACAATCCAAATCAGCTTCAAGTGCACCGCGCTACGCCGCTAAGGCTTTTAAAAGAACAGTTGCGTTGGTAGACATTTTCGATACAGAACGAAATCTAGTGCTTTATCCGATTTGACATTGCTGAATAATACCAAGCGAAATTGTTAGCAAAAACCACTCATATGGTATACGGTGGTGACGATACTATCGATCACATTGAGTGATGCGAGTGTTAATCAATTTAGAAACGTCGCGGTCAAAACAAATTTTGTAAAACCCGGGACGGGGTATGATACACCACATTTAGAAATGATGAGAACACCGTTAAGAAAAGAATGCTAAGGTGATCATAAATACTTTCAGCTACCGTTGAACTAAATTGGCTCAGAAACACGTTTCTATGCCAGATTTAGGTTGTGGATCTACATTAAATCATTGAATTTACCAGAATGTAAGTGAATTATGTGAAATGAAAAGCCGTAATTATGTTATGGATTTGATCTGAATTTGAGGCCATCTTCCTAAGTTTTACTGTGCCGGTGTTTATTTATTACGGTTTCAATTTATACATAATTTCTACCTAAAATTCTTACATTCGTGATCAAAACACGTTATTTGAGTGAACGATTTCCCCTTCGGTATTTTAGATCAAGCTTTACGTGAAAGAAATCAAAAATTGATATGCTTAGTGTGAAACATGCAACAAAAAATCAATATCACATGATATAATTTATGATTCTCTATTTCTCATATCTGTCTAGGCCTGGGCAACCTGACAGTATCGTAGCCCACGTGCAGTCTCTGACTGTGTGGCACTTTGCCTAGATCAGGCTTGTGCTCTCATACCATACCATACCATGATGATTCCGTAGGTGTTGTTAGCTATATTAATGAAACATCAGAAAGGAATCGTTTCTGGATGTACTGGTAAGACCTCAAGGCTTCGATAGCTATCACCTCAACTGCATTCAAAAAGCACCATCCGTCTTCGTGGCATGTTGAGGAACCGTGAGAACGGCTGAGAATGCATGCTCCGATTTTAATCGGTGTCAACCGAGTCGTCAAGAATCAAACTGTTCCCCACCTTGGAACAACGTTCCTCAACCAAATTAACATTCGAAGTGCCAGTTTTCACGTCCTACGAACACTAAAGCAGATGAATATTTGTAAAAGCGAGGTAGTTGGTCTTTAAGCTTCTGTTTGATCCTCAATTTGTTGGTGAATGTTATTCTCACTTATCTAGAAGCCGTTTGGAAAACCGTGAGCGGTCTAAAGAGTAACTGCTTGTATTGAGTTGAGCGAAAATAAATGTTGACGTACAGTTCGCATGTGTGTATGGAACCGCAAGTGTGGTCCAGGCATTACCTACAGTGTCACAGACTGCATGTGAGCTAAGATACTGTCATGTTGCTTGGCTGATACGGATATGAGAAATGAAAATAGCAATGGCAGTGAGAATCCTGTAGTGCATGGATGTGCAATCGTACAGTACTTTGTGCTGTGCGGCTAACGCCGTGCTAAATTGATTGACCAGAAGTGCATGCTGAAACAGGCTGGAGTCTCACTACCACTCCCTGTTCTTTTTTCTTCCTCATATCGGTCTAAGCCTGGGCAACCTGATAGTATCTTAGTCCACGTGCAGTCTCTGACTGTGCGGCACTTTGCCTGGATCAGGCACGAGTGCACATCCGTTGGAATTAAGGAAGGGACTTTCAAGACGACGACCCGGTATCACAACCACGCGGGAAGCACGTGAATGGAACACTCCGCGCACGAGATAAAAGACACACGAGTGCAATCAATCTGTATTTGTTTCTCAAAACTGCTTACGACTTCATATTCCACACACACACACACGCAATGTGAAAGCGAATAAAGATGCAACCGGAAATCGGCAAACACTTCACACTAAAGTGATCACAAACAATCCTAGGGTGCAGCATAATATACATGTCAGCGTCCATCAGAGGCAGTGGCGAGCGCTTTGATACAAACCATCGGGAACACAAGCTAAGGCACATAAAAGCACAG
Source organism: Atriophallophorus winterbourni (assembly GCA_013407085.1). NCBI lineage: Eukaryota > Metazoa > Platyhelminthes > Trematoda > Plagiorchiida > Microphallidae > Atriophallophorus > Atriophallophorus winterbourni. The sequence goes on along the minus strand of JACCGJ010000190.1, from coordinate 6,725 downwards.
AGAAGTCGGTTGTGATCAAACAAATAAAGATAGAAATGGGTTCACGTAGGCCATGGGTCGGACATCGGGATGCGGGACCTCTTTGAAGCTCGTGAATTCCGGCTTCATGGGAATCGGTCGAGGCTTGCCGGTCAACGTGATGAAGGCCCCGCGGTTGTGCATTGTATCACAATAATTCGGAGCGGAAAAAATGGTTATGCACTTGCCATTGTGGGCGACTTCGTATCCATCGTCCTTGACCTAAAATGGGGTTCGAGCATAACAGATCATATTTGAGTGGGCAAAAATCGACATATTAATCCGTCGCAAGTAGCGCTGAAGCATAAAAATACAGGAATCAGCTGAATCCAACCGGTTGTGATTGGATTTGGGCATGCGGATAAAGGGATTAAAGGACATCATGTTCAAATACATTCTTTGATAACATTGGCAAAAGTGGCTTACTTGGCGTTTGAATACAAGATAAGAAAAAACAACCAGCGTTAATCTGCGAGTGACGACGTGAGCGAAACGGAAGCAGACCTGGCTGAGACAGAACTCTTGTTGATCAAGGTTAGCGTGTGCATGAGAGTCATATGGAATGACATTTAAGATAGAACTGATTAGTAGAGCAGCATCATACGTACACGATGTACGACGTATTACTAGTTATAGCGTGCAACTGACGCCGAACGACCGAGTTCCGACTATTGTAGCAAGCGCTGTGGGAGAGATTATTCCTCCAGAATCGGACCGTTTAGTCATTCGAAAAGCTGTGGAACATGAAAAAAATCATGCGATTGTGATGTACATCCATGGTCGACATCGACCGAAGGAGGCCAACAACAACTAGTTTTGGTATGTATGTATGAAGGCGCAAGCCTGATTTAGGCAAAGTGCCGCACAGTCATAGACTGCAAGTGGGCGTAAATACTGTCAGGTTGTCCAGGCCTAGACAGATATGAGAAACAAAATAAAAATGGAAATTCACTTGAGACAAGAAATAAACGCAGCGCCATGTGAATTTGGTGTCACAACGCCATGTGACAAAGTCACGTGGTAGCAGAAGCACATCAATAATTAGACACCATAATTCTTGATATACCTGAATTCGTACCATTTGGGGGATAGATGTACTTTACCGTCGAAGTAAAAGGTTCCGAAAACTGTAAGCATATTGACTGTGTTCTGTACTGATATCGAAATTACGAAATGACTAACAATGAGTTGCGTTCATGTGAAGATGGGATGTCGTCAAGTCTCCCAAGCACAGAAGGAATGAAGATAGAAAAGATAGCAGCATAGCTGTGGTGAGATTTCGCTTGTGGTTTAATTTAACGAAATACATGAAACTTGCGTTGGATAAAAGTTGTTATAGAAAAAAATGTGGGGATTGATAGGTGGACTGTGTACCGGTAAAGCCTCAACTGCGTTCAGTTAGTCTGTAAAAGATTCTTTATTCCAATAACGGTATTGATAAGAACACTTATTTCAATTTTATCTGCACATCAGTATACCGAACGAAAGTTCAACGAAACGGTGCATATGAATGAAGTTAGGTATAGCTGTCGTCCTAGCCTACGACAGCACGAGACATTAGAACACCAGTATTAGAACGATGCAGCATTGCTCAATGCTTCCTCTCTGCTTAGCACTTTGAGAAAAAAGCGTCTAAAGTGGACCATGCTGATACGGACGTCAAGTCACACGCTGCAGTGAAATATACATAGAGGAAGAGTACCGGTAAAGCCTCAACTGGCAACTGCGTTCTGGTAGTCTGTTGAAAGATCCTTGTTCTAATCACGTATTAATACACAAAACACTATTTCAATTTTACCTACACATCGCTATACCGAACGAAATGCAAGGGAACACGGGTATGAATGAAGTTAGGCATAGCTGTCGCCCTAGCCTACGACAGCACGAGACATTAGAACACCAGCATTAGAACGATGGAGCCTTGCTCAACGCTTCACCTCTGCTTAGCACTTTGGAAAAAAAAGCGTCTAAAGTGGACCATGCTTATACGGAGGTCAAGTCACACGCTGCAGTGAAATATGCATAGGGAAGAGTTGCTAACAAATAGTCCATGTGATGTGCATAAGTGCAACGTCTGGCATGGTATCGGTATCAAAGCACGAGCCTGATCCAGGCAAATTGCCGCACAGCTAGACTGCACGAGGGCTAAGATACCGTCAGGTTGCCCAGGCCTAGACAGATATGAGGGGGGAATAGAAATGATAGTGAGACTTCAGCCTGTATAAGCATGCAGCTCACTACCTATGGCCTATCAATTTAGCACGGTGTTAGCCGCACAACACAAAGTACTGCACGATTGCATATCCGTCTGGCATGAGCGAATCATCACGTCATGCTATGTATTAGATATTAATAAGTGACCCAATCAAATACACATATTCATAAATATATGTTATACGAACACCTCGAACATCCCAAGGGAGCACTGAGTTCCGTGCCGAAAATGTCTCAACTTTAATTGATGTTGCGTTAGTGGGAGCGAATATGAGTTTTAAGGCCAGAGCGAACATTGAATGTATGCGCATCAAATCACAAGAACGAAGGAAGGCAAGGTTCCACACAGTCTGGAGACCAGGCTTAGGGACTGGCCTGACACAACAGCGCTAACGCAGTGCAGCGAATTCTGTAACGACCAATGTAACATATTGCATTATTTACGGAGAATGCTGCTAAATAGCGTATATAAGAAGAACAATGGAGTGGGTCTTGGACGTTTCAATGCATGTGGGTAAAGGAACATACGGGTCGAGAATGCGTTTGGTTAGGTCAGCTAAGGGACTGGATGTTGAAGAAAGACGATCGAGTTTTGAGGGATTGGTTGGAAAACAGCTTCGAGACTAGTATGAGCTGTCACCGATTGTATGCAACATGTTGATCGTGTGTCGGATCAAATTTGTTGGTATACTTATGAATTCATGTAGGACGGAATCCTAGAACATCGCTCCTACCGAACAATAGAACAAAATGTCTACCCCGGAGGACAACGGGTTCATCTGACCTCCATCCACCGAACTTTCAGACACGAGCACTCAGTTCGGTGCCGCTCAACCGGTCACGGGAGTAAACACAATTCATTGCAATAATTAAAAGAACAGTGTCACCGCGATCGAGAGCAAACGCATAGCAAATCGAAACTTGACCGACACATAGGAGTTTAGGCAAAGAAGTAACATTCAAGTCCGAAATGAAAGTGAATGGCCTAAATTGATTGAAATAAACGTGAATATAAACATGGTTATCGCGTGGTCATGGAAGCCGTGGTCGAGCAAACGTACTTCGTGACTTCGGATTATGTAATCCAGGTTGTTTGCTTTACAAAATCGCTCGGTGACGTCAGGGCCGAATTGGCATCCGATCCCACGTTTCGAAACCGCGCGGCCATTTACGTCCACGGGGTCAGACCATAAAAGCTCGCACATGGGACTGTCTTCGGTAGGTTGTTTGTTGCGAACCATTTTGCGAATGTCGTTCAACGTGATATCATCACTGTTGAAAAGGCCACCGTGCATGACCTAGGGAAAGCAATCAAGGACGAAAAATAAAAGACAAAATTATGGTGAAATACAAAATAAAATCAATAAGATTCTTTCAGTTAAAATTAGTGTTGGGCTGTGGGTTTTCTTTCCACGTTCTATCCACGTCGTAGGGTCAATGTCAATGGCTTTCCTGTCTCTATTGTAAGCGTCATAGTACGGCAATATGGTCCACCCAAAGATTGAACTCTTGACTTCAAAACTCCATTCAATAGTTCCTGGAATATGACCGACCGTAAACAAATAACTCATCTACTGCGGGCAATGCTGTCGGAGTAGCCAGAATGCGCTTTATACCCGGTTTTAGAAAGCATTACTGAATTTTCTACTTCCATATTCACGATGTTCAAGATGCAATAAATTTCATATGAATGAAGAGCATACCGCTTCTCTTCGTGCCATGCATGAAGTTTCCTGTTATACACACGCAATGTTTATCATTTTTGATAGCACGTTCCGTTTTCAGTTGCCCCAGGGTTCAAATGAGACTAGACGAGGGTTGTTCTGCCTGTCCACTCATCAATCTCGGTATCCAGTGAAAGGTTATCCGTAAAGTTCAAACCAAGATATGTGAGGTGAAGTACTGTTTGAAGTTGGACGCTTTCAACAGTGCTGACGAGGGTGATGCAAGAACTTCAAGTCTTGTTAACGATGAGTGTCATCCCAAAGTCATGTAGTCCCTTAGCGATTGAGGCTGTCATTAAAAGTAAGCGATGACGGTTCCGTCGTCGAGAAACAACAGTTTACACATTGGCACACGCCATACCTTGGTTTGTATTCTCAAACGATTCAGACTGAGCCGCACGCAATCATACCTTGCGTGTGAACAATTAAGAACATTTTTATCATGTAAGTTTCAAGTAAGAGATAATAAAAGGTGAAACGAGGTTACAATATAGCAAGATAGTATTGTAGGGGAAACTTGAGTTCACTGATATATATATATACAGTAACAGGACAAAATGTATGAATATTTTAAATAATGATAATGCTCATCGTCATCAGCACCGACACGATATATCAGTAACAAGTACAGAGTACCTAACTGTCATACAACGAGGGCATGATAAAATCCCAAAGAGACGGGTAAAGTACTGAACCTGTAGAAAATTAGACACAGACAAACTGGGATGTTGTCTCTAAGACTGGAAACAAACAAGCTCCCAATCAGGCTTTTTGAACGAGTACAGCGACATCATTACGACATATTCTTTGCAGCTTTCATTGACATGCAGTAAAACAAGCTTTCTCTGCCACTTCACTTCGCAACCTACAAGATTAATCAAACACCACAGAAACGTGCCAACCACAAGACCACCACTCTGAACGATTTTGAACCATTATACTGAAAGAAGCCACCCAGAATTCTGATCGCGCTGAACTACATCAGAGAGACGAGTCTCTAGAAGCAAAGCTACTTTGACTGTCAAGTCGTTCAGGTACTTGAGCCATTCTGAGTAGAGCTAAGTGAGCACTACCAATTGTTCATTTTTGGGTACGTAAACGAATTTACAAGCACCCATAATACCGGTATGTGGAGAGATCGATAAAGAAGTATAATGAATCAATCAAATGTTTACAAGGTAGATAAAAACTCATTTACCAAAATCCGTTCGTTGATCAAATGTGATAGCGGGAGCCAATTGAAAATATCAGTGAAAATGTCCACCATCTCCGCAGAGTATTTCGATTTGACTTCTCCCTCGAACCCGTAGAGTCGGTTCATATTTTCCGACTCATGGTTGCCTGAAAGAAGCAACGGGATGGGAAAAGAGACGTACATCGTGCATGTACGAAACAAGGCAATGGCCAGACAACGTGCCGAAAAGTCATAGACTCTATGCAGATGTTGCCCAGAAATGTACGGATGTGCAATCTTGCAATACTTCTGCGTTGTGCAGATAATACGGTGCTAAATTGTTTGGCCACCGGTAGTGAGCTGCATGCGGATACACGCAGGAGTCTTATTGCCATTTCTATTTCAGTTTCAAATACCTGTCTAGGCTGTCTGACAGTATTTTATCCCGTGCGCAGTCTTTGACTGTGCGGCAGTTTGTCTGGATCAAGCTTGCGATTCCATACATACATGCATGTGTGTATGTATGAAAGCACAAGTGTGATCAAGGCACAGTAAGGTAGAGTCAGAAGGTCTATGTGTGATATGATACTGTCAGGTTGTTTAGGTCTAGACGAACATGCATACATAGATACATACATATACACATACATTCATCCATACATACAACAACAATAACATACAGGTCTTGAAAGATATGAGAACAAGGTAACGGGAATGAAACTAAAGCATGTTCCCGTAGGCAGCTCATGACCAGTGGCAAATCATGTAAGTATCCGGTTACTTGTTTATTGCTGCGCAACAGCACTTCCGCGTCCACGTGCACACAAACTGTGTGAATGAATGAATGAACGAATGAATAAAAGCACAAAGCTGATCCAGTCAAAGTGCCGCACAGTCAGAGACTGCACGTGGGCTAAGATACTGTCGGGTTGCCCAGGCCTAGACAGATATGAGAGAGAAAATAGAATAGAAATGGTAGTGAGACTCCAGCTTGTTTCAGCATACAACTCACTACCGGTGATCAATGAACTGAGCACGGTGCTAGCCACACAGCACAGAAGTGCTGCACGGTTGCGTACCTGTATGTATGTATGTATGTATGTATGTATGTATGTATGTATGTATGTATGTATGTATGTATGTATGTATGTATGTATGTATGTATGTATGTATGAAAGCACAAGCCTGATTCAGGCAAAGTGCCGCACAGTCAGACTGCCTTGGCTGTGATACTGTCAGGTTGTCCAGGCCTAGACAGAGATTCAATCGATTGTGAAAGTCTTTGGAACTGTCTACTGAGATATTGAGTGCCCGAGAAGTATGTTTGGATCTTGAAAGCATTATATTGCCAAACTTCGGGCAGGGTTCGAGCGCACGGACAATTGTCATCCTCGTTCAATATCTCCAGCGGGGTGCGGCAGAATTGCCCTATCTCGCCGTTCCTTTTTAACTTCGCGATTGACGATGTCTTGAGAAAAGCTTTAGCTGGTGTGGTGGGCGCAGGTGTTGAACTCATGCCGGGTGAGAGAGCTACCGATCTAGAGTATGCGGATGACATCGCACTTCTGGGAGATGACCCTCATATAATGCAACAA
>JACCGJ010000189.1:65625-80195 GCA_013407085.1 Atriophallophorus winterbourni | reverse complement strand
ATTGATATCCACAAACTCACATTATACGCTCATGTGATAGTATTGCATTAACCGGCTAAAAGAATTCAACAAGTTAACCATACGCCTCACTCACTTACTTCTCGAACCATCATTGAACCAGCCACCGCCATCGGTGTTTCCTTATCCTCAGCGGTTTGAGTACACTCAAACACTGACCCCAGACAACGGCTTGTTTCAGTTTCGGGACCCAAGCAGCGCTGCGTCACCGGACAAGTACGTCGACGGCTGTACACACCCCAACCACACGTGGCGGAACATTCAGACCACGCGCTCCAGTCAGACCAAATCAGATTGGTGGGAATGATTTCACATCTAGTGCCGAGATAGCCGTGACGACAAATGCACCTGCAAGATTGTGCAATGACACATGTTAAATACTCTAACTTTCTTCCCCTACTGATCAAAATAGCAACGTGTTTCATGGTAATCAAACGAATATCTTCGAATTCGTCCACTAAACTTGATTGAATATTTTGAATCTCGAAAGATTCCCCTTACAAAATATAATCCATTATGGAGTTCGATATTGAGGGCTATGAAATTCTTGAATCTTGAAAATGCATCGTTTTAGTCACTCGCTTAGATATTCTCTAGCCATATTGCTTGGCTTACGTGGGATAAACTTGGCATATTTCCAGTAGCGAGGATCACAGGATATCGTTGCAATGCAGTGAATAACTAATAATAATAGTACATGCTCCTATCTGAAAGGTCAACATATTTGCGAATATTAAAAAAATTCAATATTGCTTTACATGGGGATACTCAATGAAATCATAGACAACCATCTACCGAGATCTAACACTGCACACATTCACGCACCTGTAACCAATGGGATCCGTCGAATGTACCGCCACTTCTGCATCTGTCATGTCCAAATCGACACATTCCCCGCCATTTAAACAAGGATAGGTTAGTTCTTTGCACTCATCAATATTCACACATTCCGGGTTCTTGTAACTGTGACTACGAGTCCCGGGCGGGCATGCGCATGTGTAACCCTTCAGTTTGTTGCTCGGGTTACGCATACATGGGTAAGGGGAGCAGTGACTGTCGGAGGTGGAACACGGATCCCGTGGTGTCTGTGAAATGCATGTAGATTTGAAAGGAGTCCCAAGAACATAGGCTTGTGTGATATATGATTGAAGGTTTCACGTGAATTGAAAACGGAAGACGAAGTTTATTAAGGATTGAACGAGGTTGAGCATTTGCATTATTTGAACAAAATTACATGTTATCCAAATGAGCTACCGATATTTTTATGGGTGGACCTATGAGTATATGGAAGAAAAACGAAAGACAACTAACCTCTCGAGTTCACGAAATGTTTCATCTTTTTCGGGTTTAGCAAATAGGTAAATCAAGGGAAATGATCTAGGTAATGTGTTGCTTACATCGTCCGCACTTACACAGTACTACCGGTTTCTGGCTGTTTGCCGTCATCCAATGGCGACTGTAAGATCAGATTCATGGAGCCTTGAAAATAATGTAAATTTGAAAGGATAAATAAAACTATCCCACTTAAACTAGGTATATGCAATCCTCCGGACTCGTACTGAATTTGCCGATCTGATTTACCAGGGCATTATCGAAAATGTCCATTTCAAGGCTAATCGCAAAAATTTTACATTCAAATTTTCAAGATATTATGAAAACAAGCAGACACTTTCACCTATATAAGAAAGACAAGAAAAACAGAAACAGGTAAACTGTGAAAATTAAATGCAGCGGGGAGAACGGTCATGAGCTTGGTCTTCGTGATCCCATTTGGTCCATCACAGAATTCAGATCTCGGTGTCTGGGTGTCAGGTCACCTCAGGCTTGGTAACCATTTTCACAAAGTTAATTATAAGGTATGCCAATCACCTTACCCCGACATGGTACGGAATATTCAATTGAACATGAGGAGCATGGCTGCAAAATCATATTGAACTCCTTGAGACAATTTATCATCGCACAACTCTTCGTTCACTTGAATCATGTATTTGACATTCGGAGAGTGAATTCAAGATTCAAGATTCAAGATATTATGGTTACAAAAAGCATATAGCTTCACAATTACCATATCATAGTAAATATGCGTTCAATAAGAGGTATAAAAAAACAATTATACGATGTCACGGGAGTCAAGTAATATGCTTACCCTGCGTCAATACACAGGCATCGTCAAATCGTTATGTAACAAATAAGTGTCCAAGTTTCGAATGAATGTTCTGATACAGGGAGAGGTTATAATTGCTTCGGGAAGGGCATTTCACGGGAAACAGACGCATACCGAATAGAAATAACGGCGACAGTTAGTACGGGAATGGGGAATTTGTAGTGCCGCTGGGTGGCTACGTGTAATTCCTGACTCACGGAATTTGGGCAAATGTTTGAGTGGATGATCTGGAGTATTCAATATTTTGTATGTAATGATAACGTCGCTTCGAAGTCTACGTTGAAGGGGAGTGGGGAGCTTTAGCTTTTTCAACCTTTCCTCGTATGTACGGTCTCGAAAACCACGCACGAGTTTAGTTGCACGATGATATATCCTGTCAAGCAAGAATATATCCTTTTTCATCCACGGAGTCCATGCTTGCGATGCATGTTCCATTGTAGGAATTAAGTAGGTCTTCATGATGCTTGGCAACATTACAGGCGTAAAGGTTCTGAAGATCCGTCGAAGCATACCTAGAAGCTTTGAAGCACGCTTGTAAATGACCTTACAATGCACGCTGTTCTTTAGGCTGCCACATATCCAGACTCCAAGATCCTTCTCCGATTCGGTCCAGCTCAAAATCGTTTGCCCAAAGTGATAATCGTACTGAAAGGGCTTACCGATTTGCAGTAACTTGCATTTTTGAAAATTGAACGGCAGTTTATTTCTAACTGACCATTCGTGTAGTGCATCTAAATCACTTTGCAGTTTTACGCAGTCTGCAGTTGATTTTATTCGCATCCAAAGTTTAACATCATCCGCAAAAAGAACTACCTTGCATGAGAGCGTCTCAGGTAAATCATTGATGTAAACTAAGAAAAGCACTGGACCGAGAACGGAACCTTGCGGTACACCACTGGAGGTATTAATGGCTCGTGATTGTACCCCGTTAACTCGAACGGTTGCCTTGCGCCCATTGAGGTAGCTTTCGAACCATACGAGTAGCTGCCCGTCAATACCAATCTGTTTCAGCTTTTGTAGCAACAGGAAGTGATCAACTCTGTCGAAAGCTTTCGACATATCCAGATAGCACGCGTGCACACTGTCTCCTGCGTCAACCGTTTGGGTCCAATCGTTTAATACCGTCAGCAAGTTTGTCAAGCATGAGCGAGCTTTACGAAACCCATGCTGGGCGACAGATAGTATATTTTGTGATTCCAAGTGATGAACTATATTTTCCGTCACTATGCGCTCCATCACTTTGGATATCACGGGGAGTCGGGTGACAGGACGGTAGTTCGCGGGATCTGAACGGATACCACCCTTATAAATCGGTGAAATTGCCCCTGTCTTCCACTCTGTTGGAACCATTCCTTCGGTTAGGGAATGTTGGAACAATTGGCATAGTGGTTCACACAGCTGCTGGTCACAGGATTTTTGTAGTGCTGGTGTTATTCCATCGGCTCCAGGAGATTTCCTAAGGTTCAGTCGACACAAGTGTCTTCGTATAATCGCTGGATTAATCTCAATATCATTCAGTTGTTGAGATACAATCGATGTCAGTAAATTCTCATTCGCCCTAACCGTTATCGGGCTAAACACATTTGCATAAAATTGAGCGAGAGTATCAGCCGTTTCCTTTGCTGTGACTGTTAATCCATTCTCAGAAATAACAGGAAACACCCCTGGTTTCACACTGGACCGAGCATTGACAATCCGATAGAGAAGTTTAGGGTTTTCTTCCATTTTCAAAGACAGAGAGCGATGGTAATATTGCTTGTCCTCTTTGACGAGAGCATTCACTTTGTTACGAATTTTAGAAAATTGCTGCCAAGAGGCATCAGTTCTGGTTTTCGGTGTTCAGTCCAAGCAAAGTTTCGTTTCCCGAGCCATTTTTTGTGCGACTGCGAAGCTTAAATCGGAAGTCACTTGCCCGTCGTTCATCAACAAATCGCGAATTATGATCTATGTTTGACTGAAGTATTTTCGTGAGCTCACTGCATTGTGTTTCGGTGTTGTGCTGATCAAGTTCTTGCCAATTTACTAGCCCAAGCGATCCACGTAGACCAGCGTAGTCGATCTTTCTGAATTGTTTGGCGGACGCACAAACTCGTCTAGCACTGCAAACAAACTCAAAGGCGAGCACCAGATGATCACTCCGACCGAGGGGCGCAATGTAGTCAACACCCTCAACTGCTGTTTTCTCTGAAGTAAAGATTAGATCCAAAATGGATGGCAACTCTGATCCTCTTCTATGAGTAAAGTCAAACACATGATTATGCAGTGGAATCATGTCGATCACCTCACGAAATTTGTGATCAAATGTGTGTAGAGGGTGATCGGATCTGGCAAAGAGATGAGGAAGATTGAAGTCCCCCATGAGTAGTAATTGCGAGCTACGCTTCTCTCCGGCGTAATTTAGCGCTTGTAATAACCTGTCATTTTGAGTATCATTCGAGGCTGGAGGGCGATATATGATTCCAAGAATGCAATCGTCCTGTGACACATTCGTGAGACTGCACCAGAGGGTATCTTCGAAATCAAGGTTTGGATCGTGAATTTTCATGCACTGAAGCCGTTCGTGACAGTATAAAGCCACACCACCACCTTTTCTTGGGCGATCGTTCCGTATTAGCATCATGTTGGGGATTGAGAGTTCACTTTCAGTCATACAGGATTGAAACCAGGTTTCAGTAACAGCAACGAGGTCTGGCGTGTATCGTTTGCACAGCTCGGTCAGTTCAGTCAATTTGTTGAACAAACTTTGAGCATTGGTATAGATGCATTTAAGTGAGTTTTTAGAATGTAACACCGAGTCAGTATTTGTATTTATTGGTCCGACGATGTCGACGTCGGACCGAGATCGTTTTTTGAAGCAATTGGAAGTAATTTCGCGGGCGAATTTGCACCAGTCTCGGATAATTGCGTAATTAAAGGCTCCAGGTGGACCTGAACAGCGGCTTTTGAGTTGCACAGTCTAACGTTTTCAGGTAACCTGTTTCTATTCACTTTTAGCTTGCTTCGAACATCATCCGCCATGCTACTTGAAAGAAACGTAACCTTAAGTGGATTTGCCCCTTTCCCGTGATAGTTCGGCGAACGAGGTATTCTGTATGTGTCGACAACTACAGAATTTTGGGAACCGATATTTTCGGCTATAAATGACCATTGTTTACGGTCGTGCTCTTTGTTTTCGAAGCCCGTTGTGGCGCCCGAATTTTCTGGAACGTCAAGCAAAATAATACTCCTTGGTGCTGTTTGATCCCGCCTATTCGGTGCTTTTGACCTTTCCCACCAAGGTACGTCAGCATATATACGGTTGGGTAGGTCACTTTGCGTTCGGAGCAAATACGAATTTAGTAGGACATTTTCCATGTCCTTTTCGTTGGCGAAAGTGATTTTTAAAAGACGTGGTTTATCTTGATTCGGGGATTTCGTATGACGAGTTATTCGACTTACCGACACGGGGTGAATACTATCTAGGCCGATTCGATTACAAACGACGAACCAGTTTTCACGGTCATGCTTTTGCCTTTCTTGAAAGAGCGTCACCTCTGACTCAGGAATATTGGTGCATATTACACTTAAATTTTTTATGCGTTTTATCGAATTTTTCTGCTCCCTGTGATATGGAACCGTTTTGCTTTGAACTTCCTCTTTTGCCTGAGGTTTAGGGCTCAATTCTAACGCCAAACACTTATCACCTTTAGTCACCATCTGGGCAAATGTTAGCTTGCTGGAATGAGACGCGTTCACTTGGAGCTCTTTGGACGTAACCCCTGAGTCTGGAATCGATGGTACATTATTGACTTTTTTCAACAGTTCCGTCGATTGATGGAGCTCAGATTGCTTTTTGTTATCTTGAGCATCATCTGCTTCGGGTTGAATCGCTGGGGCAATTTTATCCATCAAGAGTGTTTTAAGCCTTTCCTCAATTATTCGATAATTATTTTCTAAAATTTCTAACCGAGGCTCAAGCCTTGCCTCATAGGCAGCGTTGTGTGGATTGTCGCTAGACTGTTTGCTTCGACATGAAGTGCATATGTAACAGACACTGGGGAAATCCACGTTGTTGATAATCGATGCCACTTCCTCTGTTAGGGCTTTATCACAATTGACATGTATTTTACTCAGGCAGCCGAAACATTTAACGACATGAGATCTAGCGCTTACCCCTTTGTTGCAAATTTTGCACACATCACGTGCAGCCTTCTTTGTTTGGGTTTTCGGGGTCAACCTGCGTGTCATTGTTTCAATCCGGTGAGGGGTGACTCAGTGCAGTTATTGATCGATCGATAACTAGCGGTGGAGTGAATGCGTTGGATCGGAGTTAAGTGATCCAAACGATGAAAAGCGAACGAGGTAGGATAAAACTGTTGCGATTTCACGATTTTCGATCTCACAGATTTCAAAAGAATATCGGTCGATTCGGAGTGATTTGCTCTTCTCGACGGTATTTGAACAGAAACAATATTCCAAAGTACCGGGTCTGTTGCACGCGTGGTAATTTGGGTTATAATTCGAAAATTTGGATTTTCAAGGATTCAACTTTCGCGAACTTGAAACTGGTATAATCCAAACGAGTGAATTGAGACGAGTTCAATGATATCTGAACCGTTCAGTTCAGAAGAGCGAGTGAGGAAATAGATCCAAAAGTATGAGAGCACAGATTTATGCGACCGCACAGCAAGCGCAATGTGATTGTTCAAACTAACCACAAAAATGTCGATCTTCCTAGTGCCTCAATGTTTTAGTATATATTTATTATCCTTATACAAATATCCTATGGTGTTGTACAATTAAAAGCTTTTTATACCATACATTCTTGCATCTTGAACATTAACACTACAAGATCTTACACAGCATTGCATACCGAGTGACATCAAGTTGACCTTCAAAATGCATCACACCGAAAATCACTCTCCTAATAATTAGGTAATGCCCGAGGAGCTTATTCAAACACGTAATCATTCAAGGGTTTGACACCTCCACGTTTTCGAATGAATAACCGTCCTAGCAAAAATACTATTCTAGCATTTTGCTTGCAGGGGCGACACATCATGAAAGCTATGATAGCGTATTCTGTAAAACGTTTTGGGGTAGTATGTCAATCAACGTTGGTTACAAATTTCACCTGTCCGTGGTTTGCGATAGGAACTCTATGTTGTTGCACACTCCCTACGACGCATTTCATTTATACGTTCTGCATTAATAGCCAATGGGATATCGTGTATCGAAGTGGATCAGTTTCACGTGAACGCGGCCAAGGTCAGATGAAAACGCAGATCATGGGTAAAAGTGATGACCGAAACGGGGTTTGTGACGCACAACTCAAGCAAACATAGATATGTCGTTCAAGTTCATGTGTGCAAATCATCGGTACGGGTGGTCGTTATAGAACAATTTGGTTCTACTGTAGCAGACCAGTGTATCTACCAATTCATTATTGTACACTTCTATTTACTCTACATTTCGCTAATATGCGATTCGAAAGTCTATCTGCAATACGTGTACACTGATCGATCTTCACCGCCCGGCCAGTGACATCGACCAGTTTTGAAATATAAAAAAATGGAGCGAAGCAACTAACAACGGGGTATCGAAGACAATAACATCAACAGGCAGCTCCTTTTTCTTCAAACTTGAATGTACGCCGCCACTCCAAAAGTTAAGGTTCGGAATACGAGCGTTGTTCTGGGAGCCGAGACAAGAAGGGTTGAAAAGACGAAGACGGGGCTAGAACGCAGTCGTCATAAAACACCACTAGTGCCTAACCAACTACCAATGATATACAACAGTGGCTTCGAAGTTCAAGCTTCGTGTAACATTTTTTCACCGTTTCGTGGCATAAAGATCCTGATCGTGCAGTCCCTGCCTGTCGAGTTCAAACAACACGAAGCCGGTGTGTATGATGGAGAAAGACATGAAAATAGGGATCTGAATTTCAAAAAAATTATGATTGAATATCAAACACAATTTAAACAATTATATTTTAACAACAGTACTAACCACTAGGTTTGGGAGATTTATTGCCGGCTGCAGGCTTTCAACATAACACAGAATGTCACGCCTCACAAAAATGTTTTTAACACGAGATTCACACCATACCTAGATACATAATGGCTACGAACAATCTTAGAAAATTAATTGGTATAACCTAGCTTCAAGTCACGTTTGTGGGATAAATCACTAACTCATTGTTTACTCATTCAGAGACTATGGATGTGCCAAACTTTCACTTGACCAGAGAGAGTATTTCCGGTTTGGCATTGAAACTCGTCTAAATGACTATGTGCGGAACAATAATTATCACATTTATTTGAAAATATTCGAGACCGATCATGAAAATAAATTTTGCAATGAATCGGTTATAGTAAGTTTTTGGTAACGTTTCGCTTCTGAACACAGAAGCTTCGTCAGACCAAGGGTGTCGGTACGAACAGTGTTCAGGTTTAAATGGCATTCTCTTGACCAATCCTGAGTTATCTAAGCTAGACAGGGAAGATTAAGATAATTGATCACACCCCCTAATTGCTGTGTTCAACCCTAATTGTTTATTAATTGTACAGGTCAGCGTCTGCCGACACACTGCTTACGTAATCATGTGCGTATTAGGTGTGATGTTCGTTAATTCTTATCCGGTGCAGAACCGAACGTCAGATAGTTGAGATATCCGCCCCATCCACCTTGTTCACCACATTCGCCCCAGCCTTTGTTATTTCAACAGCCTCGGCGTGAAGTATTTCCCTATAAGATTTCACACCGCGTCTTATCACTCACGTTATCAAGATCTACGCTGTGTCCAGTGTCTAGCATGTGTTCAGCTAGGGCCTGTGCAATTAATAAACAATTAGAGATGAACACAGCAATTAGGAGGTGTTATGAATTATCTTGATCTCCTCTTTCTAGCTTAGAGAACTCAGGATTGGTCAAGAGAATGCCATTTAAACCTGAACACTGTTCGTACCGACACCCATTTTCTGACGAAGCTTCTGTGTTCAGAAGCGAAACGTTACCAAATCTTACTATAACCGATTCATTGTAAACTTTATTTTCATAATTATCACATTTGTTTATTAGTAAATTGGAATTCAGATGCAATTTCACGACTCACTTCACACATTGGTCCTTGCCACGCTGGTAGACAATGGCATCGATGTCGCATCTCGGAACTGTTCTCCAGAGCATTTGAAATTGGTTCGCATGTGCCACCGTTATAACAACTTTATTCACAGAAATTGATTCAATATTATGTCGGGAATATTGAAAAAACGCTATCTTAAAAAGCTGCGTAATCCAACAGAAAATTTAACCTTTTCCTCGCCAATTAGATTACTTTATCCAGTAAAAATTCCACAGAACAAACCATTTCCTACAAAGGGTCTTCACGAGAATGGATATGCTAAACTCTCGGACTCACCATTATGCACCGTCGGTACCCCATTCACGCCTAAACAGTAAAATGAATTTTATTTTGACCATATCCATTTTACTTAAAACAGGTTATTTTCTACTGTTACCCACTCACTAGCTTGTCTGATTTTAAAACTAAATTGGACGAGCTTTTTTCGAATCATTCGTTTATCGAGTCTTAACACACTATGTATGTTCTTTTCGCCGACGATGTAAGAATATGGGCGAAGGTCAACTCTGTTGTGGATTGCATAGTTTCACAAACAGACTTAAATAAGCTGCACCAGTGATCAATTCAAAACAAGCTGCCCCTCAACTTCCGCAAGTGCAAAATGTTTCAAGTTGGGAAGCATATACCTTTCTCGTACATACTTGGCAGTAAAACTCTCGAGTGGAGCATATCGCAGAAAGATCTCTGTATCTGGGTGTGCGGAAATGTGATAAATAGCCTGCAGTGTGAAACAGTCTATAAGCGTATTCAGCTTACTCAGGCAAATTTTCGAACGTTTCCCACTGAATTTATGGTCAAAGATACTCAATACATACATACATCCAGTTGTGGACTATACAGTGCAAGCTTGGACATCATGGGTGGAAAAAGACATCTCGCTCATCCGAAAGGTTTATCGTAATGCAACTAAAATGTTTACTGGATTGCATAATCTACCCCTTGAGCAGCGACTGCTTAGACTTGGATTGTGCACCTTCGAGCGCAGACACATCCGAGCTGACCTAATCCTGACATGCCAAGTAATCCATACGGGGTCCCACCTACTCAGACACCCATTTACAATTGGTTCCAATCTCCCGACCAACAGTCACAATGTGACCCTTCAAATCCCACCTTCCCGATTAAACTGTCGACGCAACTTTTACGTAGTAGGTGTATGCCTTTTGTGGAACAGCTTACCGCCAAAAATTGTTTCCTCATCAAACGAATTGATCTTCAAACAAATGTTACGATCTTTTATGTCGAATAATAATGTGTTGGCCCCAATTCACTGAAATCCCTTAGTGACTCCTTCTTACACACACATGCTTGGAAAAACAAATAACCCAAACATATATTTCCGATCGAAATGTCCTCTCTCCATGTCAAAATTGGAACTATGTTTACTCCTCATTGGAAGCACATGGACGGAAACATTAAAGTAACGATTTGTTTAACTTTCATGCAGATATCCAGTGGTTGTTGTACAGCTATTTGCTTTTTCTCCCATAAATCTTGAATCTTGAAAATATTACAAATTTCTCATTATCTACATTTCAACTATTATCATCCTGTGGTTGTTCTCGAGTTTTATACATTTTGGGCAATTAAACACTTTGCATTTACTTGAATTAGCTGGAGCTTCGGAATCTCTATGAGGTAAACCAGCGAACAGTTGCTAACAAGGGCTAGTCGATCTTTGGATTTGATTCACTTAGCGATGCTTCAATTTAGATGGCATGGTGTTTCGTATCCAGATCTGAACTTGATTCACGTGAGATTCACGTAGAAACTCAATAATAAATGTTACTGAATAATATCTTTCGGACACCAATATCCGTATCCGAATTTGGTGGGTGGTAGCTTCTGTTGAAGAACGAAGCAGCACTGGAACTCGATAAGTGTTTGATTATTGTACACATCAAGTGGATACAATTTGGTCAGTATAGCGTGGGCTTGAAGCATAGGATGAAAGGCGATGTCAGTAATTACTAAATTAAGGCTATGGTCTCATCCTGCGTGTTCCAGACAGGTTATTATTCAACTTATCGAGTTGTTTGAAGTATATACATACGTGTTAAACATGAACAGACACAGCGAAATGGGTTTGTACACTAACTCGTTTTGTTTACAAATTTTTGGCAGAATATTGCAACGGTGTTCGGTCATGTTGTACCCGTAGCCTCGAATGCATCCACAACGATAATTCCAATTGTAGACTGAACCGAGTTTTCCGCGTGCTCTGTACGGAATTTTCAGAGCCATCGATTCATCCGGTATGGGGTAACACTCGCCGGTACTGTAAGGTATATGCGAGCACGCTTTGCTGTTGAAGCAGGGATTTGGGCAGAACAAATTTGTTTGCTGAAAAGAATGTGATCATTGATAGTAGACAGAAAATGGAGCGTGCCATGAGGTTGAAATAGCTCAGCTTGCTTTTTTATAATAGTAGTTATTCACAAATGTGGCTCCAATAAAATGAAGCGGTACATATGATGTTGTGGAGGGGTAAAGTCCATTAGCGAGGAGAGCTAATCACGATGTTTCAATTGAGATGCATACCAGCACCCTCCGTGCAACACAAGAGCAGGAAGGCCGAAAGCGACAGGCGTGAAACCATAATAATTCTGCTTTCGGAGGGATCGCACGAGAACAGTTTCAGCGACAACATCCTTGAACAACGTCTGCCACATTTCAACGATATGCCATCCGTCAAGCTCGGCCAGACGAGCTAATCGTGAGGAGGGCTTGAAGTGAAATGGTTGGCACGAACTCTATTCACAAATAATTGGCAACCGGTACATCGATAAATCGAGTACAATATCAATGTGATTTGCCTATATAATATGGATGTGCGGTTTATTATGGTGCTCACATCCCAGCACTTACAGTTACGAACCATATTCGACAGTGGCATTGAGAATGTGTCAAATTTTGTTATTTGACATGTGCGTAATAATCGCCGTTGACCAATTATCTTTCTCTTGTGTTGTGGGATTCGTGGTTGAACGTGTTCAGCGTTGGACAGGTTGACCTCAGGCACGAATCTGGACACAATCGACAGGTGTGTGTGCGAAGCAAGAGGTGTGGTGACGTCGTTAGTGTCGCATCTAGTGTCCTCGGTGCATGTGCTGACGCTTAAACAGTATATGCGGTTTGGCCGTGATTAGCCTGACCTCATCTTCACACTCCAACTAGTATAAATCAACACAGTCGGGAGGGTTCTAGGCTATAAGAGATACCACTGTAGGGATAATTTAGACAGCCCATGACGAACGCGCAGCCCACCCGCACCCAACACGTAAGACAAACCAATCAGAGATGCGCGAGTGAAACCGGATTGAAAAATCAACGAAAGTTCCTTCTGTTTAAAACAAAACTGTGTTTAAACAAAGTTATACTTGTATGCCACTGTTACATTGGGTTCGTACAACGAACCACGATGTTTAAACCAAGAATCACAGTGATTTGTGGTCAAGCACTCAAGGCGCTTAGGAATGACCAAAGTGATGTGTTGCTCACATGGGATGGGGATGTGAGCATCCATATTTGCATGCATATCAATTGTTCACCAATCACGTTCAATGATTTCCTGGTTTAGAACGAACAAATAACTTTTCCGTAGTGCATTCTATCATTGGTCTAAAGCACTTTTTTATTATAAAAACCAAGATACAATTGAAATCCAGCATAAGGCTATTTCACTCTGTCTTTATTATGAATTTTGTTTGAAGCACGGAAATATATTGGTCAATATAGTAGTCGATATCAATAAACAAGGATCGCGATTAAGTGCTGTTCAACCAACATCTACATTATCAATGGTTACATGGAGTGTCGTCCGATAGTTTTTGTTTAATACCTAATACCTTCACTCATTCTGTGGATGTTTCTTAAAGCGTTTCTTTTGCACTCTAATTCTTTTATAAGGTTTCCTTACATTCTGTGTGATGTACACACCGAAGCGAGTCAATAATTCCCCTTGCTGGTGCTACTTGTTCTTAGCTCAATTCAGTCCTATTACGTTTCGATCTGGTCCAGTTCAATCCCAGTTACAATCCCAGTTACGAAATCCAAGTCAAGTTCAATTTCAGATTGATTCTACTACACAATGTCCCAGTTCGCATACGAAGGTAGCCATTCACTGGCTTCCGCAAGGTAAACGAAAAAGGGGACGGCCCAAGGAAACTTGGCGCAGAACGTTGGAACGCGAACTACATGCACAAGGATTCACGATGCAGACGGCAATGGAAGCAGCGGCAGACCAAAAACACTAGCGTGGGGTTGTCTTCGCCTCATGTCCCACCCGACACGGAGAGGACCGAGTGAGTGAGCGAGTTACCAACTCCCCGGGAATGTTTCACATGAGTTTCAGTGGTTTGTGTGTGAGCATGTGTCACGAGATTGACGAAGTTCTCAACATCACCAATCGTTTCATAATTAAAACGTACTCCAGCTTTAGTTTGGCAAGATGCGCAGTGATGATGATATCTCATGTTGCCATCGATTTCCATATCTTGAATCTCACTTGCCATAAGATATCCTTCGATTTGTTCGGCACAATCTATATAAACACCACAACCATTAACTCTGCTGTCCAATATCCAGCACGGTGGGCATTTTCACGACAATTACACCGCACTGTCGCTACGATAGAGTTTCAAATTTAAATTTCAAATTTAGAACCGATTTTCCACACAGTACTCCCTAAACCACCATAGCAACAAATTTGTTGGGTGTCGTAGTTACAGCAATATTTCGGATTAGAAAAACAAGGGTTGGTTTATTTGCAATCAGAGGGTATGGGAAAATCAAAACTAGACCAGAATCTCGTTGGCACAATATAGTAATGCCCCATGTAGTCCGAAACCGATCCAAGATGGTTAATTCAGCTGTGATACACAAAATTGATCCTACCTCTTTTTGTAAACATTTGCACAAATTCAGTAGAAAATCCATGATGGCGTAATATCCGTCGTCCTCGTATGTCTGGCTCTCAGTGAACTTGCTACGGACGGAGTCGCTAAAGTCCTTCATGTAAGTCGCTAAAGTCCTTCATGTAATCTTCCATAGTGAACTCGTAAAACAAATCCTCGTAGGTTTTCGTCACGCCCGGGTAACAGACGGACCTGAAAATAACAATGTGAATATGATTCTGAAAAAGTTGAGTCAAATCGTTCCCGTTCCAACGCTGGGTTTAGGATTATTCTCGAGGCTGGGGACGAAGAATTATCTTAATTTTTCACCGAATGTTATTATTATTATTATTATTATTATTATTATTAT
>JACCGJ010000189.1:0-64625 GCA_013407085.1 Atriophallophorus winterbourni | reverse complement strand
CCCTAAGTTATACCTATGAGTTTCTAATACACCGTACTTTATATTTCGATCTAGGCGGTTCGATGGGGGAATGAGAAAATATTGGTGGGAAAATGATGCGTTTGGGTAATTTGTTTTTCAAATGCCTGTGTATGGCAGGCGCACTGATGGTTATTATTATACTGGGGCCAGCACAGTATTATCCCAAACAAATGTTCGAAACTGTTTATTGACAATCTGTGCTGACATAATTTGTGGGGGCAGACCGCTTTAGAGAAAGCATACACAGACTCAATAAAATTTACGTCGAAGGTTCATGTGGGAGTGTGGTATTTGAAGAGTAAGAGAATAATTGTCGGGAGACTTTTACTTAGTTTAAATAATTGCCTGAGCGGGTGGAATTCCCCATTTAATATTCTGTAGGTTAGAATTTAAGTATATCAGATGTACGCGATCAAGATAGCTTAATTCAAGTCCAGACAATCGCTGCTCAAATGGTGGCTTGTGCAATCCGTTTAGCATTTTAGTTGCCTTATGA
The DNA here is from genome assembly GCA_013407085.1 of Atriophallophorus winterbourni. NCBI lineage: Eukaryota > Metazoa > Platyhelminthes > Trematoda > Plagiorchiida > Microphallidae > Atriophallophorus > Atriophallophorus winterbourni. The sequence goes on along the minus strand of JACCGJ010000189.1, from coordinate 64,108 downwards.
TGAATCTTCTAGAGGAAAGCGAAGTCAAATATTTGCGCTTTATATTTCATTAAGCGGGTAGGCAAAGGGAATGTCTCACTGAGATTTCTACGTAGGCAATTAATGAGACAGAACCTGTCTTATCATTTTAACATAACATACCATGGCGCATGCTATCTTAGTTTCACCGAGTTGTGTTGCTGAATCCTTTCTGAGAATACAATTGCATAAAACAGAAGAGTCATATAGAGAACACTGTCCGGAAATACATTTTTTTATTATTTAAACGTTATGGAACGGTTTGCTTCCACTGCTGACCAACGCGGGTACCAAAATATCGCATTATGTTTGAAATTAGCAGCTCGTATCGCTCAAAACATCTTATACTTTATGAAGGATTGCAGGATGTTTACTAATTTTTTTCGACTATTTAGTTTTTACAGATAGGAAAAGCCATTTTCTGAAACACAAAACCGTTCAGCGCAACAAAGTCACAACTAAAATGCAAGTTTCTTACTATGATGAACAACTCACAGAAGGATCAAATCGAATGCTGAGAATGTAACATTCCATTCGTTCATTTATGAGAAAAAACATTTCATATTTCATTGTAGTTGGTTTGTGAAACGTTTAGCGAACAGGGTTAAGTTTCACCTGTCTTTTCTTCACTATGTAATGACCAAAATAATCACATTAATCATCTATATTCATACTGAAAACCCATAATTATTTAAAAATAAGTGTGGTTCAATCCACGTAAAAATTAGCTATTTCGTATAAATCACATTATAGTTTTCGAGCGGACTTCAAACGTATGAAACAAGTTTTATTATATCTAGGGCGATGCTCTGAAATTTCCCCAAACGAGATTTCACCGCTCCAAATTGTCTGCTAAACCTAGGATAGACGTCACTCGCATGTGCAAACCTAATCGAACTGTGCGATTTGCAAAAGTCTTCATAGTAGAGGGAGAACAAGGTTATACTTGTATGCCAACTGTTATATAGGGTTCGTACAACGAACCACGATGTTCAGACACAGTATCACAAAGTGATTCTTGCTCAAGCACTCGAGGCGCTTATGGATGACCAAAGTAATGTGTTGCTCACATCCCTATCCCTTGTGGTGTGTAAGGGATGGGGATGTGAGCAACACATTACTTTTCTTCATAGTAGAGTTCAACAAGACAACCCCACTTGAATCGGCTTCAGAAAACTGGGAATCGCTAAAAGGCTGTATATGCTCATGAAACGAACAATACTGGCGTGCGGTCGTATTTTTGTTGCTCTGACACTTTTGCCAGTTTCTTCGCCAAATCAACTCGGATTTTAACTGTTCAAAAACTTTTTGCTATACTTTGACGAGAGCTATCGGAATTTATACGTTTTGATCTGGTCCGTCGATTAACAGCAAAGTTACCGTTTCAACGTAAATATCTCGGTTTGCTCACGCGTGCAAACTTTCTCCCACAGTTAACTATCGTACGGTTTTTGCTTTCATTGCAAAGATCACATCGAACTACACATTTTGATACGCCATTCTGTGCTCTACTCTGTGTGGTTATCGAGTTATCACGGATTATTCGCAAAATGACCAAATCAAGAATTATAACCCAGCTAAATCGACCAGTCGAACGGACGATCATTCTTCAACCGGTCGTCCCAATTCAGCCTACAATGCGTGGTCGAGTCACGAGATCCAACACCCACGCGAAAAAATCGATCGATCATGGTGTGCATACGACGGTTGTTCCCCCGACAGCGACATCAAACCACCTTGACCTCTGCGCCAAGTGCCTATACCCGGTAAGCAATGATAGTGCATTGGTTAAATGTATTTTTTTGTGATATACATGTGCACGTGGCCTGCGATGAGACTTTGACCGATGAGTGTGTAAAGATCGTGAATGATCAAAACCTCCCATCCGTTTGCTATTTCTGTATTGACTGTACAAATTCAATAGCGAATCGTAATCCCAAGAGTACACAATTCTCTGATAGAAACGAGACTAATACAATAGAGAATAGATTATTGATAATAGAAGAGGAACTTGCAAATTTAAAGAATACTCTACGACCAATAATCAAGACTAAAACAGTTGAATTGAATAATGGAATACGCTAGACCTCACCGCCACAGAGTGCTTCTAAAAAGGTTAAATTACGCGACACTGAAGTGATACTTAAAAAGGCCTTGAAGCAGAAACCGTCTACGTCGAACGCTCCTTTGGCCAAAGCTGCCACGAAAAATACCTCGCTTAATGTTATATGCACCGATTCGGCACCAACTGAAACGCCCCCGGTGGTACAAAAATCATACAGAGAAATGCTTTTGCGGTCGACCTCCGCTGCACAATCTGAGCCTGGCACACTAAACCTAAATCAAAAAGCCTCACATTCTATGAAGAATGACCGGACACGCGACAAGCATTCTCATTCGTTAAGCGTAATATGTACGAATGTTAACGAGTCCGGCGAGAGCTTGTTAGATAGAAAACACAAACACGACCTCGATATATGGTCTCAAATTTGTCAACAATTGCAAATTGAGCATGCTACTCCTGACAAACTGATTCGTCTAACTCGCCATTCCACCTCACCTCATAGTGATCAACCTCGGTTACTAAGAGTCACACTGAAGTGTGAGGCTGATATCGAAAACATACTGCTAAATTCGTACCGACTAAAGACGGATCCGACTTCAAATTGCCGGATATATCCTGATGTGCCATGGTGGGAACGGAAGGGTGCCTCAAACACAGAGGAAAAAACGGTATCGCGGAGTATGGTTCTACTTGGGGTACCAGAAAATACCACTGAAGCATCGGGACAGAGAACAGCAGATCTGGAACTGTTGAAGTTTTCAAAAAATCACTAGATATCCACATGGAAAAGTATGTTTTTATGTTTGACAATAATCTAACAATATTTTGATATTTTTTACCATCCGACCCGATGTACATTTTTGTGGGTCTTGTAAAGCTTAGCTTTTTACCTGCATATAATCTATGAATAAATCTATGAATGACTTCAAGCAGTGGCGTTACATTGCGTCTTTCTAACGTTGTGATCACTGACACTTTCCGGGTGCCTTTTTCAATAAACGATAAAGGAGACGGACGGAAACCTCTCAGGATTACCTTTTTAACTACCGACATGGCTGAATTTGTCAAGTCCGAATGGAAAATAGCAAAACGTGCATTACCGAAAGACATTAGACTTTGTACATCGAGACCAAGTAACATGAGTGAGACACATTCGCGGCTGGGGGCGGTAGACAGCAGCGTTCCCACCGAAACGGAAGCAATCAATACATCAAAAAAACGTAGTGGTTCTATGGAATGCGCTGTTGTGAATGCAACGACAATTGATGTTTTCAAATCGAAATTGGATGCATACATCAAACAAAACCCTGAATTTGGCCCGGTGTATGAAGCAACACGAACCCAAAAAACATTAACAATGTGATTTTGGTTAAAATTTTTTTCGCAATAGTTGTCATCCAATGGTACGTGTAAAGCATTAGCTTTTTATCACCATAAATCTTGATTCTTGATTCATACCGAGTCTTATTTTCCAATTGCTGTTTCAAGAAAGCTTGAACGAGTGACTGGTTCGAAGCAAAAGCTTCTGAGATGAGTACTGTGTTTGACGAGAAACGGTCAGCTTTCTTGAGGTTCAAAGGTATGCTAACAGATGAAAACTTACGACTTCTAAGAGCAGATAGAAATAAATTCCAACAGACTGCAGCTGACTATTGGAAGGAATTTAGCCTCAGTATTAAAAAAGCTGTGGATATATGTATACAACAGTCATTATTAGCGACACAGGTCGAATAAGGCTTACTGTATGTTATATTCTTAGAAAATGCTAGCCAACTCGTGAGTAATAGAAAACCATGAACGTTATTGAACTGGTTTATTCAGTGAATGCATAGCACCAATTTAAGATAGTAAAGGATTAATATTGGTTGATGATTAATAGATAGTTCTTTCACAGTCTCTACTGCACCATTTTATAACCTGTCTTCAATTACACACCTTACAACAAAGTGAATTTTTTGCGTCTTTCGAGCGGGACAGTGCTTTCAAAATGGGATTATCATTATATTTGACTATGTTAAGCACTTATGCATTCGGAACATGATGTAATGCTGTACCTGTTGCGGAAGAAGATGATGATGATGATACACGGCTATATTTTTGAGACCGATTGGCAAACCAGGTTCATGATAGGAGGACTTTTAGTAAATGCCTTCCACTTGCAAATTTCAGTTCGAAGAAATATCCTTCCGAGATTAAGTTACCACAACGAGGAACATGCATACTGGTTATATGAATGTGATGCCTTGTTCGCTAGGAAAATGTATTAAAACGTTTACGGGACTTTGCTAATCAATATGGTAACTTCATTGCAGAAACAGGTTTGCAAAATCGTATTTGTAACAAAGTTCCATATTAGAATAATTGAAACCGATATAAATATGGAAAAAGAAGTTGACATGCAGCCAAAATTTTCTTTAAAACCGAATGATGAAGTAGTATGGATGGCCATATTGTGACGTGATTCAAGCTGATGAAAGCTTTCATAACTAAACTGACTGTTTTTATGGTTTGAAGTACGCGCGATTTGACGTTGCAGCGGCCACACATCCTCAGAGAAATGGCTCTTAATCTAGATCATTAGAAGTCTTGATATCATCTTGAATTACAGAAATAGGCTTGCGTTTTATCAAGCAGTGTTGCGGAAAGCTTGTTATCACGCATGGCAATGAAGGAAGCTGTCGTACTGATTTCCTATTAATTGTTCACAAATTTGGATGGAATGCAACTTATACGAGACCACACTTTGAAATCTATACATCAGAAGGTTAAGAATTCCGATTATCACAAGCTTTACTGACTATTTTAGAGATTACACCGCTTTTTAGACCCAACAATCTCATATCGATTCAGGATATTATTGTAACATTGTTGTTTAGCGGTTAAGCATTACGTACTTGCTACCCATGTAATGCAATCCCCGATAAAGATAATATCGATAGCCTGCGATTCATGTTGAACAATCCCTTTCTCGAATAGAATTTTTCTCCCATACATCAGCATTCCCAATAGTTGACTACGTTAAACTGAAAACGTGAGCAAACGCAGTTTTACAAACGTTTTATCATAGCACTTACTTGAAAGCGTTCGGTATCCAATTGTTCTCCTTCACATATAACGGTATCTCATAGTTGGACGTGTTTAAATAGTGCCAAGATTTTAGCCGCTCATCTCGCGTACGCCAATCAGCGAACACCGGGACATAATATAAGTGAAACCAGATACTCAATCCAAACTGGCTTCGTGAAGTCATCCAACCCCGAGGATAGTAAAAGTATTGACTCAGTGGTCCCATTTCTTGATTAGCAGCGCCATTGCATAAATCCAAGACATTGGCAAACAATGTCAACCACAAGATTAGCAACATATTGTTGACCTTTTTGCTGACCTGTGGGCAGTTGAGTGAATGAGGCATTTTTACCGTCCACGAAATTATCGATCACTAAATTTGAATTCAGCAAAAACTTAGCCAACTTTACAGACAAGCACGAAAACTGAATTGCGTATTTTATACGTACAGCATGCAGGTATAGTGCATACAAACTGAACTGACTATCATCCTTGGTCTGACGAAGCTTTGGTGTCAGAAGTGAAACGTTACCCATAACCGGCTCAAACCGATTGCACTCCAATTTCTTTGCATTATAAATATGCGATCGGGCTGAAACATATTCTAATCGATTGCTGAACTTGTTGATATTGGCCTCCTCCGGTAGCTATCGACCAGAGACGTACATTGAAAGCGCATATAGATTTCATATTCACACAGCGTTTCAAATACTAGCCCTTTTGATTTTGGCTAAACAATCTTTCCCGCAGGTCTTACATTGATAAGCACTGATAGGATGTACTTGCAGGCTGCCTGCGTTATCGACGTTCAGCATCCGAGTGTAGTATCTAATTTTACGCAGATTGAAGACGACGCTTCACACCGTGCCTTCAAAATGAGCTGTCAGGATCAACTTATTTCCAACTCAAGGGTCAATTATAAAAGCTTTCACATCTCTCTGCAAGCATTTTTGCAGCGTGAATGTGGCCTGTCCGACGGTTAACATGTTCAGTTTAAATCACAATAGAGTAGATCGTTTGAAATGCAACCATGTTTCATCCTCTACACATGACCCAGCCTGCTTAGGTGGCTCTGTTGTAGTGGGAAGAACATGATCAGTAGATCGGATTTAGAAAGCACTTCAGCGTTTATTTCACTCCTCCATGATATGTTCGTGTTGCGACGGATTCTGTGTAAATGGAAAGCATTCCGTTCCCGTTCTTAACTTGTGTGGATGTTCTAGATCTCGCCGCCACACAGTAAAGCAGCTAGGACACACCTGGTTAATAACGTAAATTTTGTCTTCAGCTTGCGGTTGTCTTAGACACAAGAATTCAAACGGGCCAGTTGTTCCACCAATCAAATTATTAATCTCGGATTTATCCATCGAGAATTATACACTCACACCACCAAGCCTAGATAAATACGGAAATTCCAATCGTATGTATGTATGTAATTATGCCTGTAACTTCATCGAGGCCTCATCAATCGGTTGACCGTTTAGCTGTATCATGAGCCCAACGTTAATTAGCAGTCATGAAAATTAGCACCATGCTCATCATATATTACTCGCACTGTTGGGTTAGCTAAATCACGTGATGGCTTATCGATTTCCCATGATTTGAATCATAACCTTGTGGACACTTGGATCGAGCATGTCTGTTGGTTTGGCGACTTTCGTGACCGTGTTCTGTCTGTGCACGCATGTCCACGTGACCGGCGATACTCGCGTAAAAATTACGTACCCGGCACACTGGCACACCAGTCGAACGGACTTTGGTTTCCCGTTTCATTTCAAATCATTTTACATGCCCATTTTCGCAGACTGGAAGACGAATGCACCCTCGTTGAAAAGTTGGCTGTATGTCAGCACCGCGAACTACGAAGTGCCGAAATACTTGATCGAAGGGCATTGGATACCGGATAGTTTCGCGTAAGTAAACAAGGTAAATTGTTTGAATTTCAATGGTGTTCTGCCCTCGCTCCACCGCTTCAAGTCTCACTTAATCTAATTTTGCTAACTGCACCTGACGACGGCAAAAATCCCAAAACTCGAGTTGGGTTTGAATGCAGGTGTGAGGTCATGCAAAATTGACCAGTTCTATTGAGTTACAATTAAGTTGAATTAATCCACCAATACTCTTGCGGTTAGTTTATTTCGTCGTTCATACTAATTGGATGGCCACCGGTCGGTGTTGTCTAGATGTTTCGACCGTCTGACCGGCACAGAGAAGAGGACCAAGCTTAATTAGCCAGAGAAATGAGAATGATAACATAGTTTCCGTAGGTGAACCTACGGAAAGATAATTACATTATTATGGAGGAAAGTAATGGAAAAGTTCATTGCTAGTAGAAAGCAGGAGTGCAATAACTTGATGTCACGGTAGCATGTATGGTAAGGTAGGTGGTTCTACCCATACCAACTGTAGTGATAATTATCTCTAATAAAGCGCTTAGTTCAATCCTTTAACCTCCTGAACAGCTGCCTTGACAGAAGCGCACAATTTTATTCAATCTAGCTGGGCCTTTGTGCTAGAGAAACTGGTCATACTTTGCGAGTGCAGGAGATAATCCCAAATTGTATTTAATTAACTAGGATGAATAAGGTCAAATGAACATTTCGGTCATCCTGAGTTTGGATTAGCCAACCCGGATTAGCAATTGCACCACCCCATATATTGGCTTACTTTACTTTACTTTTGTGCGACTATCTCCTCCTGGAGGATGAGTCGGCTTCATTGACGTCACGGATTGCAGCCACCCACGCTCGGCGGTTAGAAGCGAGATCCGCGCAGATTTTAAGCCAGGTTCGGTCACACGTGCGCCATTCGTTAACCGATAGTAGACCAAGCAGCTCCACATCTGATCTCACGGTGGCGAGCCAAGTCTTCACTTGTCCTCCGCTACGGCAACGCCATTCTGTGCAGGGTGTCGGCGATAGTGTCGCCCTGGTTAGTTCAGCGTCCGAGCGACTCAGGATGTGGCCGAACCATCTCAGTCGGTGTTGTCGCAACATCGAACTCAGGCGAGGGATATTAAAACAACGGTGGCGAACCTCGTCATTCGTTACTCGCTCATCCCATCGAACATTGAGGATGCGTCGGAGACACCAGTGGTTGAAAACCTCTAGTTTCCGCATATCCTCCACCCGCATAGGCCACGTCTCGCATCCATAAGTGAGAACTGGACGAATCGCCGCTCTGTAAACGCGCAGCATTGTACGTCGGCTGATTTCTCTACGGCTAAATAGAACCCAACGTAGTTGCGAAAACGCCGTGCGCGCAGCTTGTACACGGGTCGGTATCTCATCCTTGGTTTACTGAACATAATATTACTGTCTCCATCTGATAACTACAAACAGCCAATGTATATACAGGGGTGGGTAATAGGAAGATTTTTGAATCACATTTCATGAAAACGTTTTCTAAAATATGAATTATGTTTATTCATAGATTTATTCAAAGATGATAAGCAGGTTAAAAGCTTTGCTTTACAAGACCCACAAAATGTACATCGGGTCGGATGGTAAAAAATATCAAAATATTGTTAGATTACTGTCAAACTTGAAAATCATACTTGTCCTTGTGGATATCTAGTGATTTCTTTTAAACGTCAATGGTTCCAGATTGTACCACGTGAGTAGGTAAACTGTTCCACAATTGCAGATTGCGAACGGAAAATGCATATTTGCGGCAGTTCAACCTGCTATGATGTTGGTAAAGTTTCGATTGGTGACCTCGCAGATGAGTGTTATGGGAAAGATGAAACAAACGACTGCAAGGGTGATTTGCTTGATTAAGCACTGTCCAAATGGATATTAGTGCTCCTCGTTTCCGTTTGTATTGAGCCGAATGCAAATTCAATATCTTAAGTCTCATTTCATATGGATAAATAGATAGTCGCAGGACGAGTTTTGTCGCTCTGTGCTGTGGAGTTTCCAATAGCTGAATATCTTTTTTCAACCAAGGATCCCATGCCAGGAGAGCATATTCAACATGAGGACGGATGTAGGTTGAAATCAATTTGCAGACAATATTGGGGTCAAACTAACCTAGGACTCTTCTAAGGAGATCCAAGTTGCTTTCAGCTTTGCAGGCAGCCAGTCGACTTTGCATTAAGTTTCCTAAGTCTGATTGAAAAAAGGTACCATAAAAAAGACGTTCCTTATTAGGTTTTGCCGAGATTGCTTATTGATTTCTGGTCGTTCCATTGATAAACTAAATGATATCAACGTAACTTCTTATATAACGAAAGGGTTTTTATCATTATCGATCTAGTACAATACATTTCTTCCTGCTTGTCGTACGACTGTTGCGATTTATGTATTCCATTCAAACTGTAAAACATTACTTCTGATTGACTAGCGGAATACTGCGCCCGAGAATAAATGTACCTAAACTGGCCGTGAGCGGACAGGAGGAATAGTCATTGCGAAATATACAAAATTTAAATGACATCACGCGTCAATCCTTGCTATTGGGAGGTCACACCATACACGGAAATTACTCGTGGTATGGCATCTAACCACACAATGTTATATTATAAACAATTACTTATACATCTTGACTACATTGCTGTTGTTTTTAACATGTGGAACATGAATCACAAAGGTTGTACACCATCGAACACGGGAACAGGTATTTATTGTACAAACGCAGTAAAAAAATAAAGACCATTTTGTATCGTGAGAATAGTTTCTACTAATACCATCTTAGTTGATGGCAAAAAGTCTGAAACTTATTACACAACGAACCTCCAATAATAAACCTGCTAGCTGCTTTGTGGAACAGATTATTAAAAGTTGAATACAAATTTGTTTAAACTTATGAACTACAATATAGTTGTGTGTAACTTCAAACCTCATCAGTTCAAAATGAAAGCTTTGCATACGATTTCGGTATTGTTTCAAGACATGCGGATTTTGATGGTAATGATCTTGTTTGCCTCGTGTTGCAAACATTCTTCCGTCCGCAAACTGATTCTAGTTTCCAGGCTTCTTGCTCAGATTTGTGTACTATGGGACTGAAAATACGTCATGCAAGTAATGACGCAACCACTGTTGCATCGATCAGTTAACGCGACATAAATATATTTTCCCAACTATCCATACCTTTTTTATTCTGTCCATACAGTCGATATTGCTCTCCTGACGTACCCACAGCGTCATACGCCGAATTGATTTGGGGCTTCACGAACGAGGACCTAGGAAAAGACTCCGAACATTCCATCCGGCAACTGTTCACCACCACCGGAAAGTATTACGACCAAGGCTACTTCACACTGCTGTATTTCTTTTTGAATCTATGTCAATGTATGCGCAAGCAAGTAAGTGTTAATCTTCTTCACGGAGTAAATTGGCGGTTGTTGTGTCTGTAAGTGAACACGAGTCAATCCGCTACCAGTGCAAGCTAATTGTATACATAGATTTCACCACTGAAATCGTTCTGCTATTTTCTAAAAAGATTTTCTGCCAGAAGCAATGCGCCGTTGTTTCTAATACCTCCCCGGACCAAATAATTACCGCCCAAGATTTTCTTTAGACATTTCTGATAACATAATACTAAAAATACTAATCACCTGTTCAACTTAATATCTCTTCGAAACAACATGTGGACAATTATTTTTCTGTGTCATAGGCATTTCTAGCGGTTTCAAACACCATGAAGCGCGCACGCTGAACATTTTTTTAACATTTAACAACTCGGACACCACTTACAGTTTATGAAGAGAGTAGTCAAAACCCCAACTTGAACCCTTGAGCGCTTATCCAGAGAACCAATCCGCTAGTCGCAGCAGTTTTGTTATCAACATCAGTCACTTGAGTTCAGCGTTCACTCTTTATTTTGTTCAGTTGGCTCACCAGGACGTTCCCGTGGTATTGGGTAATTTCGGATCCATGTGACTTTGCAAATGGTTTCTCAGTCGTGGTTTTACTCCTTGTCAGGTCTTTCAGACCTACCGACAGGCTTCTTTGGTACGAAGCGCCATAGGTGACAGGGTGATATGCTATCCCAGATAATTTCACAACTATCATTATTACGTATTTCACTTTCGGATGCGCGGGAGATATGAGTTAAACACAGTTATACTAAATGTGCAACCGGGCGGGACTGAAACATGGACTGTCTGAATCAAAGTTGAAAGACATATCCGCTATACCACCACGGCGCCGCTTAGTAGTATATGAGTAACTTTTATTGAAATCGAAATGAGGTACTACAGATTATTGCCCACCATTCGACAGTACGTGGACCTTCATTGCCCGAATCCATGTTATCGACCGGGCGTATGCGAGAACGATGAGCACAGCACCGGAGTGTGCTACTCCGTACCGAACCCGGACAACGCTAGTCAAATTCATAGCCGCATACGCCATAAGCTGGGCAGCGTTTACAATTGGGACTATCGTTGTGAATGCAAAGAAGGTTACCATTTCAATGTGACCGCGAGGCGTTGCACCGCTGAGATGGTTGAATGCCATTCATTCGAGTAAGTGCATGTCGATGATCTTTGACGATTTCGCCTTTCTCTTAACACTGAGCAGCCGGGCATGCTAGGATTACCTCAGTAGCTTACTACATATATTTGATGAAACTTTGGTTTGCATAATTATTCGTACATATTTTTCAAGGTTTACTGACACTTAATCGTCTGACAATTAATCATCAGACACTTAATCACCAAGTCACTTCATCCCACTTCATTAATCTTCAGTCACTTAATCCCCATTGTGATAAATTCTGAAGAATGCAGAATACGTTCAAATAATTTATTTAGCAGGAGAGATATGCAATTGATTTTAAGAAGGTCAATCTTCCCGTAGTTGAGTATCGCTGAATTGCTCGAAATGTCCTGGCGCATGTCTCAGCATACATCTTCTTCTGTTTGATATGAACCCCAGCACTTGCTTTAAAAACAGAGGCCGTATGCCGTCGGCAATCCTTTCGCAAACCGTTAAGAAATGTCCAAATGGTGGGAAGTTTGCAAGAAAAGAGTGACTGTAATGCATTATGCCAGCCATCTACAGCATTATTCGTTCGAGCAACACAACTATTTGCGTCTTCATGTGTCTTCAGCTTTCAGGTGGAAATATAGCTGGTGCAAAGTTTTCGCTTCTACCTCTAATTCGTCGACCTCGAAAAAGGTATGTTCAAAATAGGATAACAGTTCATTCATCCTCTCTCTTTGAGGCATAGATTCGGCTAAAATCTCAAATGTGTCGACTACATCATTCAACGGAACAAAATCAAACGCTGGTAGGCATATAATCATGAGGCGTAAATAATCGTCTGCCTCATAATCTGCTTTCATCCCTAGTTCACATATTTTTCGTTGCATGGCTTGGCATAGATAAAAATAACATCCAGTTACTCTGGCAGATGGAAAGTTTGAGCGAAATGCATTCATAGCTGCACTTTTAAAGTCAGTTAAAATTACATCTGGTGCTGCATGTGGCGCCATATCTCGCAACACACAAAGCAGCTTATTATATGTAATTGCTGTTTTGTTTTGTAAAAGACAGAAAATTGCTGGTGGTGTGACGCCTTCAACATATTGAAAATTCATAGTGTATAACTCGTGAAAAAGCAAAGGTACAACCTTTAACGTCCCATCAGCAAACCACATCTTGCTAAGAGACAGTGCACCAACCAGGCTTCGATCACGGAGATAAAAAAACTTGCTTCGTCACTATGGTCTTTAGAAACATACAGCAAGAAACCGCTGTATATATTTAGAACATCAAACATGGCGTCGCTCGGGAGGGAAGGGAGGGTGCATGGTGGGTCTTTCATTCTTATACTGTTTTGTTGCTTGTTGAGTACAGACAATAACGAATACTTTGTTGGGATTTCAAGCGAAGAGAAGTTGCAAAGTGCATTCGGATATTCGGCTTTGATACTAGTCGCAAATTGCAAGGGCAGTAGGACCCTTTGAAAATGTCACTTCGCACGTTCGCTTCGCTCCCAAAAAGTGACATTCGTTATTGTACCGTTTGTTGAGTATCTGCGAGATTAGCCACTTTTTGAGGTCTTCATGTAGTCATGCACACATTCAATAAGTTCTTATCTTAATACCTTCCCCGGGGATTAAGTGACTGAAGATTAATGTTAGGAGCGATAAGTGACCGTACACATTATCACAGGTGTATTGATGCTGTTTCCATTTTTTAAAGTAATAGTAATTCGATCGGTTTAAGTTGTGCCAAAAAGCATTAGTTAACGTTAAACCATAGGATGATGTGAAAATTAAAAATTAAAATGGCCGATGAGTACACAGTAGTTAATAAGTAGTAGGGTAAACACACAATTAAAAAAAATCGTCAAATTTCGATTAAAACGCTTGCCAGTTAGTTTAACATGTAGCGGTAAAAATTAAACCCTTTCAAGTAAAACAGACATGGGCACCACAAGCGTATATTCATGGGTCCAATAGTCCCGCGTATTACTTCGAGTGAAGAGTCCTTGTAAGGGAGGTCTTGACGGCTGAACTATTTAATAAAGTATGATCAGGTCTCCTATGATTCATCGATAGGAATTGTCGAACGAATTCAGGTGAGATAACCTTCTGTAGTAAGGCTTGTTTCGGATGCTTAGAACTGGTTTTGTCGCGTGGTGATGAATGCGCTGCATAAGTTCTACATCTTTATTGAGCCACACAGACGAGGAAAGCATAGCGCATTCCATGACTGGTCTCAGGTATGGATTCATGATACGTAAGATTATCTTGGGCAAACATGTTCCAAATACCTGTTTTAGAAAATTGAGAACACGTGATGCTGTAATAAACGCAGTGTTTGTTCAAGCTTCAAGATTTTATGGTATAAAAAGCTTGTAGCTTGTACACACCAAAACCGGTTTTTGGCGGTTTGCCTTCATCAGACGGAAACAGTGAGATTAAGTTCAGTAATGACATTACTGTTTAGTGAGCCTTGAAAATCACGATGCACAAATAGAGAAATTCAAAATGATTCCTACTCAAGAGCTCAAAGTATTTTCAAACGACTAATGAATGGTAATATTCGTTATATGACGCTTGAACATTTTTGCAAAATGTAACAATGTTTTACTTATAAAACTTGTCCATTGATCCATTGGTCCATTGAATGCATTTTACTCACATTTGATAACAAGATGAGTATAACACGGAGTCGGATTGAGGTTAGTATGTAAGCTCACTGAAGCGCAAGCATAACAATTGACAAGTTCAACGAAAGCTATCGTGTGCTTCCGACCTGCGTTTCTAAATTCATTTCTAATTTGACATATTGGGACTGAGATTCATGCAATTAGTCATGAACTTTATTAAAAAAAACATAAGATTCAAAATTCAGGATTCAAGAATTTATGGTATAAAAAGCTTGTAGCTGTGCAACACCATAGGATATTCGTATAATAAAATATATATAAAAAGTTGAGGCGTTGGAAAGAACCACACATGTTGTAGTTAGAGAAAATGTCATGTATTGTCTCGATATGATGGAAAATATTCGTCACGATAAATGCCGTGACATATAAAAGGGATATAGGTTGGAATTACCGCTTACAAATATATCCGATTTGTTCATGAAAATCGTTTCACTAGATGATTGGACAACATCTGACGGTAGGGAGTTTGATAAGAAACAAACGCGCACCGAATAGAAGAACCGACGGCAGTTCCGGTGAGAATGTGGAATAGCAAATGTCAGTGGAAGTGTACGTGTTGTAGGGATTGACCGTTGATTGTCTCCGTGTTCAGTGAAATACTAACTCGAACTGCGAAAGTTTCACCTTTGCTGTAATCTGGTTTCCATCTAATGAGGCATACCTCTTACATCAGTGTGGATGTTTAGGACAGAGTCTTGAGAGCCATCCGAGCACATACAGATCAGTGAACAAAAATCTTCATTCGCATGCGCATGCATCACACACACAAACCTCAAACGGTTTCGTGCCGGTTGCACTCATCAGGTAGAAATAGTAGGATCATGATCCGCATACCTTAAACTTTGAAATCACGAACGGCGGCTTAATAAGTGTGGAATATGCAATCATTTATATAGTTCGTACAAACATCTACACCCGGAAACCGTATCATCGTTTCGACGTTTTGCAGTTGTCATAACAACGGTAGGTGCGAACCGTTGCGCCCTAGTGAGCGGACCCACGAGGGACTGCCGTACAAATGCATTTGCCCACCAGCATGGGGAGGGCCAATGTGTGAAGTAAGTGTGTTTCCTCGACCCATCTGTGAAAAATGATTTATATTTGATGATCATTATCTGACCTATATAATACAAACTGGTTTCATTCTGGAAAATGCAATACACTTAATGAAGAGTATGAATGAGAATGAGAATGAATGATATCTAATATGGGGCTGATGAACCAATAATGGTTGATAGATATAAGCTAATAGACCATGGGTGTCGTTAACGCAACTATTACATGAATGAATAAGTGAGCATAGTTAAACAGTTTAGCCATAATTGTTTCATGCTCAGCATCATTTCGAATGATTAACAGTGTGATTCCGGAGGAACAATCTCACCGGCAACACTCACATGGACAGTCAGTACTCGGTCGAAAGGCGTCAGTTGCACACCGGCGGCGTTAACTGCGTTCGGCCGCCAAGAGTTGTATCAGCTCCTCCTAAACCAGCAGACGACGCTTTACACAAAGTGAGCGGTCAAGAGCGAGTTCCTCCTAACACGTGTGGTCAAGGGCAAGAGCATTCATATCTCTTTTGCAAACGTCTTTGTTCCGCAAGTGCGGTCTGCCCAATGGTCGACTTCCTAGTTGCAACTCACCATAGGGTATATCTTTTGGAATACGATATTGAACCTTTCTTCTGTCAGCAAGTCAAATACTTTGGATTATATTTTATGAAAACATGTGTGAGTTTGCACATAAATAAATAATTAATTAAATCGTCAACTTGTTGACGATAAGACAACTGCATAAACGGACACGCAGCGTTGGCGAACCTGTACGTTCAGCGTATAATGTGGGAAAATCGGTTGATTTATGATTAAATTCACTTCAGCCTTTTTATTTCAATTGTGTGAGCATGCATGTGTTCATCATTAAATAAATTTCTTCCATTAAAAAATGAAAATATTCAATTTAGGACGCGGCACACGGTGTCACGTTGTACAGAGCTTTATTAACTTATGCAAATATTGATTTTCGGGTTCATGTTATCCGTTGTCCCGCCCGAATTCGGAAGTCCAAGTTTGCACGACAATCTAAATCTTGAATGGTTGGAAGTAATAGGACAATGTTTGTATCTAACGCAGACACACAGTGCCTTCAACAGAAAGCATAATTAAATAGAGAGGAGATTTGGCTCTATATTTTCATCTACTCAGCCAACAAAACTTTGTTTTTGTTTAGTGGAGACATGCTTGTAGATTGGAAACAAGGGAGGGCAGAACAGAACTTCACGCGGAACCCTTCCAATGACTGATCCACCTAGCGATAAAGGCATTGCTAGGATCCTCACTGTGCGGGTTACAGATGTAATTAGTTTCATTCGAACTTACTGGCTTCCACTGTCAACACGTTCCGTTATCTGATCAAAAACGATTGTTCGACCCGGTCAAACGCTTTCGAACATCTGAGACAACGTGGTTTTACATAATAAACCTCAGTTACAATCGCGAATGAAATGAGATTTCAAGACGTACAATGGTTCGTCTTGGTTCCTTCTACTCCTACAATTTAATTTCTGTAGATGACCTGCTTCACTCGAGAGGTTAGTCACCACCCCACTCAACGCATGACCTTCGCTCTGTATGATGGCTATTGCGACTGTCCAGTTATTCTAGGCGTCTAAACGTCAGATTAATTTTTGCTTAGCAAAACGGACGCATGTAAAAACTGGCGTTTATTCTACCGCGAATTCGCTAGGTTTCAGGCTACGCATTTTATTGACGGTTTGATAGGAATGTTATGAATTATCTAAGGAAACATTTATACATAGAAGTGATGCAAAAAATAAAATTGACAAGTCGTATACAAACCTTTAGTTGATTAGGTTCTCTAAAGTGTTAATTTCCGATGTCCAAAGAATCGAATACCCGCAATCCAAATAAAAAATTATCGTTACCTGAAGTACGAGATCTTGAAGTGACAGTGTTAGAACATTTAATTTCCGATACTTCTCCGTGAGGCACAATTTCTTTATTTCAATCAGGAACCCAGGGACCCCTGCAAGCTCGCGTACAAGCTTTGCGGACCCCATCAGTGCTATCGTGACCCAAACAATCGATTGAAAGGATACATTTGCGCTTGCCCACGAGGCATGCGAATAGAGAGCCATGCTAACCCACGCTGTGTCAATATAAACGAATGTAACGAAGTGGTCAATCCATGCATGAACGGAGGAATATGTCTGGACAAAGACCCCCCAGTGGAGAGTGAACTAGACCTGCGAGACGAGCCATACGGTTATGCGTGCGTGCCCATTTTTTTCTAGTTGCGGCTTACCACTCACTTGTTCCGTTATTTGGCTCGCGATTTGAGCTGGGATATAGTTAATATAAAGCAGACGTTGACGACACTATCATGTATCATAAATATACCGAGGCTTCTGCTTCCAACGCAACGATTTTCTCATCTTGATCATCTTCCACGTTTTTAGCAGCATCACTCTATTTACCATCATGGTCATCCGTATTGATATGCTTGTCGAGAATTCACGTAATCTACAACAACTTACACTATTTCTACATGACGGCAAAATTCTTTCCACAAAACTTTACTAAAATCGTCGTCATCATTACTCTTTAAACACTTCCAACCAAAAGTTCTTAGCAAATGATTCAATTGTAATATCTAATGTAATCAAAAATGTATCATTGCCGCTTACATTAAGCTATCGTGGAGAATTTCCTGATTGGTGATGCGTCACTAGGTGTTACAAACTGGTCACCATTTATTTATTAAACAGAAACTCGATAAAAACAGTTGCCGCACTCATTTTGCACTGGCTAAGTTACTATACAAAATCATGAACGCGAAAGCGAAAGTCAAACCAGGTATTTTTCCCATCCAAAATGGTGAAAAACTCACTGAAACAGCATTAGAAACCGCAAATGCTCTAGCAATTTACTACTCTAAAGTGTTCGTGCCAAAGGTTTCAGTGGGACGTTTTGAGTATTCAATCGAACCAGGAATCGAAACATTGTGCGATATTTCGATAAATCCAATGATTTTTGCAAGTCATTTACTCAAACTAAATGTAAGAAAATCCCCAGGAGCGGATGGCATCACCCGAATGTGCTCAGGTTCTGTCACCGTCAGCTTTGTGAACCACTCTCCAGCCTCTTTAACTATTCGCTGCTCAAGGGAGTTGTACCGGCGGTTGCCGATCTGACGCTGCAAATTATCGTCCCGTCACACTTTTACCTGTTATTGCTAAGCTCATGGAACGTATTGTCTCGAAAAGAATGGTTGCACACTTTGAATCGCAGAATTTGTTTTGGCCAGCGCAGCATGGATTTCGATCTCATCGCTCGTGTCTAACGAATCTTCTCATAGCGTTAGACGACTGGACAAAGGAGTTGGATAGAAGTTCTTGCATCCACGTCTGTTACCTAGGCATTTCAAAAGCTTTTGACAGAGTCAATCATCATTTGCTTCTTCAAAAACTGATGCGTTTAGGAATATGTGATCCACTCCTCTCATGGTTGTGCGACTATCTGTCAGATCGCGACGCCCAAGTTAAAGTTAACGGAGTGCTATCCCAAACGTTCAAAACCACCAGTGGAGTCCCACAAGGATCTGTGCTAGGCCCGCTCCTCTTTCTGCTGTACATAAATGATTTACCCCCCCCCTCATATCGTCCAAAATGGTCCTGTTCGCGGATGACATGAAAATTTGGACGCCAATAAGTTCTGCAGAGGATTGTGAGAAACTGCAAATGGATTTGGACAGCGTGTCGAATTGGGCGGCCATGAATGACATGTCATTCAACACACAGAAATGTATGATGCTCCATCTTGGCAAGAATGTTCCTTGGACATATCGATTAGGAACTGAAAACCTAGCATGGAACTCGTTGGAAAAAGATCTTGGAGTGTGGATTAGCGGGAACCTGAAGAGCACAGAGCACTGCCAGAATATATATCGACGGGCAAACAGATTGTTGGGTATCTTTCGAATAATATTTGGAAGATTCTCTGTGGTAACCTTACCAAGGATAATGAATGTCTACCTTCGCCCTACGATTTAGTATGCGGTAGAGGTCTGGGCTCCTTGGTTGCGAAAAGATATTGCTCTCTTCGATAAAATCTATCATAGAGCAGCAAAGTTAGTGATGGGTCTTCGCAATGTTCAGTACACCAAAAGATTGCGACGTCTGGGTCTATGCGAATTTACACAAAGGAGGATACGACATGTGGTGTTGTAAAGTATTAACTTTTTAACCATAAATCCTTGAATACTTGAATCCTAAGTTTGAATTAAAGATGATTTAAGGTATTTGATGGTGTAAAAAGCAACAAACTTTCCATGGAATTGTGAAAATCAAAATGTGAGTGCAGCAAAATGAGGCGTTGAGAGAATAGATTACATACTGAAAACGGATGACTGGATGACAGCTCGTCAAATTTAGTTTTAAAATTACGAAAGCTAGTTGAGTGTACAGGGTAATTTTTCCCTGAAAAAAGACACGGATTGAAAGAAAATACCTTATTATTATTACAAGCGTGTAATTGTGCGTCTAGTATTTAGTGTCTACCTTCACGTAAAATACCGTTTTACTGGATGGTTTGGTGAAAGAAATACTTCGTAACGTAAGGTAAGTTCCCCCATAATTCGTCGCAATCTGCCAAAAGGTGGACGGTAGCCCAAACTTGGGCGTGGGAATACAATGGGGGGTTCGAGTCCCACCCGAAGCGCTGTATAGGTACTGTTGATGTTCACACATAAGAGCGAAAGTTTAGTCCGGTGCATTAATTGTGGATCGTCTGGGTCAATTTGTTCAATATTTCAAAAGATTCGGTCGAAACCATAACGAAGGATGTCTCTACCACAAACCATCGCGTTTAATACTCGCATGAATGACACACCGAAAAACGTTTCGTTGCACGATGGTGAATTCGCAGTGCGAATTCGAATGCTTTCCTTAATGAATGAAATCACGAATGGCCATCAGTATGTATTCATGATTCGTTAGATCTTCAGAAACGCTTTATGGTTTTTAAACAGGTTTAGTCAACTAGATGACTGTACATTTGCTTTCAATATGCTGTAAATATGGCGATCTAATTCCTCTAGTTAAATTTTTCATAAAATAAACTTTGATTATCGCGCATAAATGAATACTCCTTAAAACATAGTTACAATGCTAATGCCAGTGTCTTACTGTCAAAACCGTCACAAGCAATTTTTGAATTACAAAATTTTCATTGGAGTGCCTATTTGCCTGAGCTTTGTCTATCGAGATTTCATGCGTAGATTTGTTGCTTACCTTTGTGAACGTTTTCTCGTATTTGCACTGTTTACCATCTTTCAACGAAATCCAACTTATTCTGGGTCTGATTACAGCTGTAGCTGTCGATTCGGCTACAGTGGAGCGCGCTGTGAACGCCCTCCCCCGGCCTTGTTCTGGTCTGGATGGAGTCCTTGGTCCGAATGCTCAGTTTCATGCGGACTCGGACGACGCACCAGACATCGGAGATGTCCCATCCCGAACAGATGCTCTGGACACAACATCGAATACGGCCGATGCAAGGGGTTCATTGAATCATGTGCCGACGCGGTTGGAGATGAAAAAATTATACCGCAAAGTTTGGGTACTAAATTGGTCAGGAGTGTAAGTGTCCGTTAGTAATTTGAATGCTTTTTGGATTGTAATTGATACTCTCATAAGGAATGGCTCTGTCTGCAAGTTGAGCTCTGCTAGCTCTCGCGGTTGGACCGTGTCAAAAAGATTACATGCAGCACAAAATCAACTCTGTCGTTCCTAGCAAAAGGTCACTTAATCATGATGCGAAGGTATACAGATACAAATAGGGCCTCGTAGTAAGCAGTTTGATATTATATGAACGCATTGTGACCAGTATTCAATTTCAGATGATATTTTGTAGTTTTGCGAAGTACGAACAGTACTGAGAGTCGCCAGTACCTGTGCTAAGACAATTTGAATACGCATTCCAGCCATGCGCAACATCGGCCTTATTTGAAATTTAGCGATTACCCATTGCTCTCAGAAATACTCTGTTAACGCATCGTAATGTACGTAGTGAAATCACCAAATGTGATCACATCACGTTGGTAAGGGCCAAAAGGCGTTTTGTGTTCTAAAGTCGATTACGTTGTATTGACAGGCTTCAGGATACTCGATTGAACATTGATCAGGGCACCCACACGTTTCACAGCCAGTAGATGATTGTGCCCCAATTAATCCTCGAGATCAGCCATTCCAATGCTAGTTGCGTTCACCCACAAATCCCAAAACACAAAAGAAAGCCAATTGGTGAAACGCGTTTATTGCGTAAATGACAAAGAACCAAATGTACGGAGATCTTATGTGGCCGCAACATTGACCTCAACATGTCTGTCCCGGTTATCGCTTTGATGTGATTTGTTAATCGATTTCGTGACAACCGGTTCAAACACACCAGCCCTGATGATTTGCATATCAATCGATAGTGGTTGACATTTCCCATCTCCTCTTGGAGGATATTGTCGCTCGCATCGTATTGGTGCAGTCATCTTGAAACCCGATTGTCGAAGTCGGTCTTTTCGGCGATTCTTGTTCTTGTGTTACCCCCTAGTGTGGTGTTCAGAATATCATGCAAAAACTCGTAATTAGCACTCATAGCTAATGTATTTCATACTTCCACATTATCGCATCAAGCGTGTTTTCTAACAACAAAATAATTATATTAAAAATTGAACATTCTACATAGTACTCCAGCGTAAATTCCACGGTATCATTATGTGGCATGGCTTTTATTTTTATACATACAGGCCTACAAGCGCTACTCGTTTACCATTCCTCCACTGTTTCAAGCGCATGCTGATCCTGATCTTACTGTCCCTACCTGATGAGTGAAAACAGCACAAAACCGGTCTTGGGGTGTGTGATTGAAATGCATGCAAATGAATATTTTGTTTCATGGTTATGGGTTTAACCCCATTTAACATGTGTTTGGACACATGCTTTGAACAGGTTGGTCGTACCAGCCTTATCCAACAGTGGCATACAAGCGCTACTTGTTTACCATTCCTCCACTGTTTCAAGCGCATGCGGATCCTGATATTACTGTCTCTACCTGATGAGTGCAAACAGCACGAAATCGGTCGTGGGGTGTGTGTGATGGAAATGCATACAAATGAATATTTTGGTTAACAGATGGATAGTTATTATCGTTCTCATGCCTTACACACTAATCAATCAAAGTACACAGGTCACGTGCAGATGTAAATCGCCAAAAGTACATTTAACAGAAGCACTATCACTGCTTACCGGGTCCAGGCAGTTAGCGCAGAGGTCAACTTGGTTCCATGTCGGTGTCGGGACAAACTCCGCACAGTCACAGCTTGATCGATTGATTCTTTCGCCGGTGTTGGATCCCGTGACGCGGTTACACATGTTAGTAGCCTGAATTGGGCCGGTCGGTTGAGCGATGAGCACTTGGTCGACTGGTAGATAGAGTTGCGCTTGAATTCGTGAATACATTGGTGATTTCGTCATTTAGCGAATAATCCACAATAACACGGTAACCACACAAGATAGAAAACTGCGTAGCTTGATGCGATTTTGCAATTATAGAACAGTTAGTTAGCAGTTTACGCGCGTGAGCAAACTGAGATATTTAAGGCGAAACGGTAACTTTGCTGTTGAACGGCTGACAAGATCAATACGTATGAATTCTGATAGCTATGGTCGAAAGTAATACAATTCTTGGAATTGTATAAATCCGAGGAGAGATATGACGAGAAGTGTCAGACTAACAAAAATGCGACCGCATTTCAACAAGCGTGAATTATAGTATTTGATACACCTGTAATCGAGGCTACAAGTAATCTATAGCGCTAAGTTTCAAAACCGGTAAAGGATTACTGCGATCAAAACCAGTCTATTGTTTGAATAATTCGTTATCTTTGTATCTACGACACAGAATTTCATTATTTTGAGGGATTCATGCCACATTACCATAAAATCATACGCTAGCTTCAAAATTCGCGAAATCTTGCGTCATTTTCTAGTGGGGTATTGGCTGGACAATGGAAACGGAACGCACACTGAACGATGCATACTTCTGGTCAGAGAATGACGATGGCTGGCCCAGTGTGTATCTGGAACAAGTGGGATTTCGCTTCTCCGATATCATGGTTTGGACGCGTTTGAGTGAACTTTCACGTCATTGGACTCTCGCCCATTTAATGTTGTTCCACGCCGTTGTACTCGGTCTCTTGTCGTTACCCATCTTGATCATATTCTTGGCGTTGAGCAAGAAGATTCAACATCTAATTCAAACTCGCCGAGTGGAGAGAAGTTTTAAACATTGATGGCAATGTGGATTTTGATAATTTATGTTCGTGTTAATCAATATCATCTGCGAGAAATGTTACGCAACCTTTTCAATTTCGTCGGCGATTGGTTCATTAATTAATGGTCTCTCATTGGATGCCGCATCATATTTTGCTGCGACATGGCTGTGAACATTTCGTTGCTGAAAACAATCGAACATTCCCTCGGATAGCTTTTCATTGTCAATATTAAAGCAGCAGCCCAAGTACGTTATGAGTAAAATGCAGTACCATTACTTGTTTAACACAGGTGTACGTGAACATCCCTGTTAAATAGGGTTCTCACATGAAAACCGCGATGTTCAAGTACAGAATCACAAAGTGATACCGGGTCAAGCGCTCAGAACACTTTAAATTGACCAAAATTAGTGTTGTGCTAGCATAAAAGTGTGGTGCGTGTAGGCACAAAATTACTATACGTGCTAAAAACCTACAAGTACACCGTTAACAGTAATTGGTATCGGATTGCGAACCAGATCATCATTCATTGTTTGCAAATGAATAAGAGCATATTTGAAAGACTATTTTCCAATAGTTCAAAGCTTAAAACTTAAAATGCATACAAGCAATGTACACGATACAAACGCCAAAAGACCAGTAAGCCTGTACATGGCAGATGACACATATTGCTTGGCAAATTAATTCAGGTGACCGCAATCGTAGCTTGCTGGGTATTTATATTTATGTTACTGCATCAGAAGCTACTTTAAAATTTGGTCTATAGACGACTGATTAATCCAACTAGAATATCATATTGTAGCAAGTGGGGTGGGGAGAGGAGACGAAATTGATTGCGTCAGGTCATTTCAGGTCAACAAGGTCAACTGACCACTAATCGCAACATTCGTGTCGTCGGTCCACGTTCCACCCCCCACCCCCGCGTTATATGCCTGCATATCGATGGCGTCTCGATTAATCCCTGAGGTCAATCCATACAACGCTAGTCGCGTTCACCCACAACAGAAAAGCCGATTGGTCAAATGCGTTTAGTAGGCACAATGAAACACTCATATCTTATATAGGCAAGCAAACAATCGCAACGGTGATCCTCAAACATGCCTGTCCAGATTGTCACTTCGATCTGATTTGTCGGTCGATTTCGTGCCAAACGAGATACTTCATGCCCTCGCCACGCAGGGCTCATTTGACCCACATTGACGAATTGCATATCGTTCGATTGCGGCTGACGTTGTCCGTCTTCTAATGGTCATGAAGATGTTGTCGCTCGAACCGTTCAAATGTAATCAATCAGATACCCGAAACGTCACGAGTTCACAATTGTCGTCCTCGAACCTTTCGGCACTTCTTGCTCCTGTGTTGCGTCGTAGAGTAGAGTACTGCATTTCATTCGAAAGCTCCTGATTAGCGCTCAGCGCGAATGCACACTATGCAGCGCGCTTAGTGTAACAGGAAGATTGGTGTATAGGCGAATGTGGGGAAATTTAATTGTGCAAACACAGCGAACTGGGATAGAAAATTAGGTGAAACATCGATAGAAACCAATGCACCGTGATGTACTGAGCAGGTGGTTGATTGCCGTTACCGTTCTCTACCAAAACGTGTGTACTACACTGCTAGCCACACCCCATATTCGTATATCCGATTCGCCATGTGCATTAGGAAATGCTGAAATCTTAATACGCTTACGATGATGAAAATGTCGTTCGGAAACTGCTTTGAGATACTCCACGTTCAACAAATATTGCCGAGAGTTCAATATATAATGCATTTCTAGGCATAAAAGGAAACTTTTGTTCGAGAAATTAATGAAATCCTTGAAACGGAGGAAATTTAAAGCGAAAATATTTTGAAAAGAGAATATCATCATGACAAACGTTTCCACGGTACGAAGCAAACTTAACCGTAGTCCATTGATGATAGCATTTTGAAACTCTATTTCAGAATATCCATCATTCACGAAAAACGTTTTAGTACCAATCAAATTGCTGAAGTCAGTATATCACATAAACATGATGTATATCATGATGCAAGGAAATTTGAGTGCAATCGGCCAGAGTAGGTTTTGGGTAACGTTTCACTGTTGACACAGAAGCTTCGTCAGAACAAGGGTGATTGTCAGGACAGGGAACATGATTAAGTAGTAGTCAACCCAGCACCATTTATTTGACATTACCGCTAAAAAGCCTATAGTACACCTACAGTGTGTCACGTCTCGTGGGAATGAACAGGATCAGTGGTCGATTTTCCTCTTAGTGTGTATCCACGTCAATAAGATACGACCAACCTATTCAATCACACCCACCGGTCGTGGGGTGTGTGACGAAAAGCATGCAAATTAATATTTTGGTTCATGGTTATGGGTTTAACCCCATTAAACGTGTGTTTGAACACATGTGATTGAACAGGTTGGTCGTACCAGCCTTATCCAACAGTGGGATAAAAGCGCTGCTTGTTTACCATTCTTCCACTGTTTCAAACGCATGCGGATCCTGATCTTACTGTCCCTACCGTGCATACAGCACGAAACCGGTCGTCGGGTGTGTGACGGAAAAGCATGCAAATGAATATTTTGGTTCATGGTTATGGGTTTAACCCCATTAAACATGTGTTTGGACACATGTGATTGAACAGGTTGGTCGTACCAGTCTTATCCAACTGTGGCGTACAAGCGCTCTTTGTAATTTCTCAGTTCTAAAATTTTCACAGGATGTCGAGCCACTACAACTACGTCTATCGAAAAA
This sequence comes from Atriophallophorus winterbourni, assembly GCA_013407085.1. Taxonomy (NCBI): domain Eukaryota; kingdom Metazoa; phylum Platyhelminthes; class Trematoda; order Plagiorchiida; family Microphallidae; genus Atriophallophorus; species Atriophallophorus winterbourni. Next base: position 37,750 of record JACCGJ010000189.1, on the reverse strand, counting down.
CATCGCATAAATTGTCACTCCTAAAGAGAATTTCCGGTAGGTTCTCAAAACAGTCAATTCCCTGAATTATAAATACGTACATCAGACCCACGATGGAATATGCAGTTCAAGCATGGTCGCCATGGCTTAAAAAAGATGTTGCGACTTTGCAACGTATATATCATCGAGCTACCAAACTTCTCACTGGACTCAGCTGGAAACCATACAATGAGCGAATCAAAACGCTAAATTTATTTGATTATCCACGTCGTCGTCTCCGAGGGGATTTGATTCTGGTTTACAATATTTTAAATACCGAAAATCACCCTCTACAATGCTTATTGAATCTACGGAGCTCGTATAATACAAGAGCTCACACATTTACTCTAACTGTCCCTCATTCGAGACTCAACTGCAGACGACATTTTTTGCCGTGCGAGTTTGTTTTACTTGGAACAATCTGTCAGATAATGTTGTAAACTCACCAAACCAGCAAACTTTCAAGAGAAGCCTTGATGCTTTTTAGACCCTAAACCCGTGCATAGAAGAAAACTATACATCTTAACATCATGCATCTACATTTGTTATCCCACAAATCGAAAACAATTTCTGCCCTTTAGATTTTTAATTGATTCTTGAACTGCTCAGTAAGCAAATTAATCCCATTTTTGCTTGTTGTATTATTCGTTGTTTACATATTATTCTGTGGTTTTTTGTAAAGCTATATGTTTTCTAGACCATTAAAATTAAATTAAATTGAATTGAATTATAGTGTTCGCACTTATCAGGACGGTAAGTGAGAGCAAGATTCACGTGGCTTGATGCAAAAACTTGGAATAGCCTAATGTGAACTGAAGTTCTCGTCTACTCGCTACTTTATAAGTAGCTGAAGTGACTAAACTAAGCCCCAACTGATCGAACGGCGTATTGCCGCGAGGGTTATTACAACCCCAGGAGTCCAGCGGATACGCATAGCTGATGAGAGGCAAAAAACCTCGAAACCGGTCCTGTGCTTCCGGTGAGATTTTAGCGTTTCGGAATGGTATTCCACTTCGAACTATCCTGGGGTTGTAATAACCCTCGCGGCAATACGCCGTTCGATCAGTTGGGGCTTAGTTTAGTCCCTTCAGCTACTTATAAAGTAGCGAGTAGACGAGAACTTCGATTCGCATTGCGCCATCCGTCTACACAAATACTAGTTCGAAACGCGAAGAGTCCAGCGGATACGCATAGCTGATGAGAGGCAAAAACCTCGAAACCGGCCCTGTGCTTCCGGTGAGATTTTAGCGTTTCGGAATGGTATTCTACTTGGAATAGCCTAATTCCAATGTTCCCACGGCTTTCATTCTGTTCATACTTATCAGAAAGGTTCAGTGTGAACAAAATCTACATGGCTTTAGATGGAGGAATCGAAGGGTCTAGTAGCCTGTGTAAACTTAAAATAGCTCGATTTTGATGTTTTGACCGCTTTTATGCTGTTCATATGCTTTGAGAATGATTCAAGGATTCAAGGATTTATGGTTCAAAAAGTTAATACTTTACAGCACCACAGGATTACGGTATGAATAAAAACATGAAAATTACAATATTATAAAAGCAATATCAAATGTAAGGCTCACGAATGTTATTCTTTTGCATATGTAAGTCCAATTTCGCTTTAAACGCCGCTAGGCAAGGAGAGTCCACCACATGCTGGAGTAGGGAATTCCAAAGAAATAGAGCACGTATGGCGGAGAAATGGCGCCGACAGTCAATACGGGAACTTGGGACGTAAAGGGATAAGGTATGTCCGCGTGTCACTTTCCCATCACACACATCAAGCAAGTGTTTTAGTGGATGTCCTTATGTAGAGACAATTCTATAAGTTAGAATAATATCGCGTCGTATCCTCCTTTGGGTAAATTCGCATAGACCCAGACGTCGCAATCTTTTGGTGTACGGAACATTGCGAAGACCCATCACTAACTTTGTTGCTCTATGATAGATTTTATCGGAGAGAGCAATATCTTCTCGCAACCAAGGAACCCAGACCTCTACCGCATAGTCCATCGTAGGGCGAAGATAGACATTCATTATCCTTGGCAACGTTACCAGAGAGAATCTTCCAAATATTCTTCGAAAGATACCTAAAAATCTGTTTGCCGTCGATAAATATGTGCCGGCAGTGCGCTGTGCTCTTCAGGTTCCCGCTAATCCACACTCCAAGATCTCCAAGAAGGGACGACACGAACAGGAGCCGCCCAGCATGAAAGCCGAGAAAGCGTTTCATTCAACCCAAACATCTGCCACATTTCGATTACAGATCCGAACATTAATCTTATTGATTTCCGTACATCACTTTAAACCTTTTCACAGAACTCGGTACATTTTACACAAATGTCTGTATCTCGAATAAAATATTATTTTAGGCAATGCAATAGCATCTTGGCTTTCGTTCTAGGGAAATTCTAATTGCAATTAAACTTTGTTATTTCATCGTACAACTCAAATTCTAGTTTTGATAGATGCACACCAAGCAAGCGTTATAATAGTGAATTTGTTTATCATTCACCATCATGTCTCATCCGCACAGCGAATTTTTAAACTAATCCTGTGGAGAACGATTTGTGTAGTGAACCAATAGTGAACCGATTTCACTTCGAAAGAAGTTCTGCTGATGGTGTCATCTAGCTTAATGACGAAACGTCCAACAACAACTACACATGCTTGGCGAACAACACCTGAACAACATCCTCCTCCTGAGCTACGTATATTCTCCTCTATTGCTGAACCAGTCTTATTGTTACGGAACGTGTGGCATGACATTCAGATCAGTTTGGCGTGAATTTCTTCGATGCCGCAATATTACCGGGAATTACGTGAAACTTGGTGAAGGTGCAAGTCAAACAATGATTAACGTGAATTCCGCAGGAAATGGAAAAGCGCAATTGTGCGAGCGACAATTAAAGGGTCCGTACGAAAATGAGATGCATTTACCAGTTTTGTGGAGTGCTTACACTGATGCACTACCGGTTTCTGGCTGTTTGCCGTCATCAGGTGGCGACAGTAAGATCAGGTTCATTAAGACTTGTGACGGTGGAAAAGTGGTAAATATAGTTATACTTGAATGGCACGGTTATTATTGATACAGCCAAACTTTGGATCACCAATCCACACAATGGTTCTAATTCAACCAATCAACTCAATTGAAATGACCAAGTATTGGAGTAGTCACATTACCTGCACTTGTGAGATGATTTATGATTTTGTAACGACCTTAACCACAATCATTCATTCGTACAAACTACCTTTTTATGATGCATATAATGTTCTGAAAATTGCATAGGACCAGCTAGCGTATCTGGCAACGGGAGTGTGTTCTGCATATTTCAAGTAAAGTTTTTAGCTGTAGCACAACGATTTAGCAACAAGTACACCATCACATGACAGCCGGTCCCTCGATGCTTCAGATCGTCTGTATCTGTATAGTCGTATTAATAAATGGGCATCGATAAAGGAATAGGCTCCGGCTTGTATTTACCATACCAATTATATATCAAATCTACCGTCTAGGATATAGCCCACAAAGCGACAACTCGTTCTGTATTATTATTATTATTATTATTATGAATGAGAAACGTGGTCCAAATGTTATTTAAAATGAAGTGAAACTGTGGTGGCCAAACTGGAAGATTTCATTTGAGTTTGCTTGGTTTTCAAGATACTGTTATCAGGATAAACTATAACCTCATGTCTCGCAGTAACCTGATTGTACTACTCACCTATAAGGTAGATGTGCGTTTTGTTCATTTTCATGTGCGCAATAAACGTGTTTGATAAAATGGTTTTCTTTTGTCTTGTGGGATTCGTTGGGCTGTTTGACCGTGACTCCATCGACTAGTGGATGTGAAACGCGGGGGTGGAGTGATTAGCCCATTTCAGTCTAGCGGTAACCATAGTTACCGAATTATGGAAAGTCTCATAGCATTCATGGCATACTAGTTTTGACATGTTCAATAGTTCGATCCAAGTTCTGACGTGTTCGGATGTTGCATAGTTCTGTTGGGTTGCTTGCAATCACCGCGTCAGTTGCTATTGAAAGGCACCGAAGATCAGACGCTTTCTATGATGTCACGGTACCCGTCCAAAAACCGTAAGTTTCATTTTAGCTATTTTAACTTTTTGTATATTATTTGATTGAGAAAATGTGTCATGTTCATATAATAATAAAACTAACATTTCGATTTCGATTTTTAATGAAATGTAGAGTGAACTATTTGGAGTGTCATCTTTAGTTACCACACGGAAGTATAGTGAACATTTATTGACAGACTTCTTTCTTTCTTCTAACTACTTAACCTTATCGATTAGACAAATTTTAATTTATTTAGTGAACGAACTGAGTTATATTTAAGGTGGCTAACGGTATGGTATTTTCTTCAAAAATGATACTTTGATGTCTTTTTTATCCGGTAACATAGATTATTTTTTCTAAAAAATACTTATTTCTATGTAAGTAAAGGAGTTTTTGGAGGACTGGTTTGAAAGATTTTTCCTAAGTCGCCAGATGGCCCGTAATACGCCGACTTTCAACCCATGGTTACGAAAAACCCGCCATGTTGTATACCGATTGAAAGGTCAAGAAACGGCCTTGAAAATAACCTATTTCTACGTGGAAAATTTCATTCACAAAGGCACAATTGGGAGAGCATTTTTCAGGCGAAACGCGTTCTCATTGGCCCACAGCTTCATCGTCAATCTTCAAACTCATTTTTGCCAAATGCTGAATTTCCGTCGCGGTGTGCATTTTGCTTTCGCAGATTTTTGTAGTAAAAGTTGAGATAAAATTATTAAAATAAGCATGTATGTAAACATTGCCAAGGAGTGAAATAAAAGTATATCGAACCGTGTATCTCTTTTACTTTTTGATCTATGTTGGTTGTAAGTGGCTTTTTTACGCAAACCTTTACAAGAATAATTTTCTCGCATGCACAACTTATCCTCTTTTGCATCTTATTGCACGCTATACAATCTGAAAATCATGTAAAAACACTTGCATTGATTTTAAACCATTTTCATTGCGCACAGTAAAATGAGCAAAATGTTTTTTACTAAAATTTTTTTTAGAAATAATTATCAAACCTTTTTACAAGGAAATAAAAAAAATTAATACAGTAATACATTCTTAATGCTCAAGCTCGTTATCTCGTTCCACTCAGACATGAAGGTCTCAGTCCATTTTAACGGTTTCAGCTCAGCAGCCTTTGAAATTCGCCGAGGCGTCAAACAAGGGTGTGTTCTTGCTCCCATGCTATTCCGCATTTTCTTTGCTCTGATTCTGAAGCACGCTTTTAGGACGAGGACATAAGGAATTTAGATACGCACGCGAAGTGATGGCAAGCTTTTCAACCTAAACCGGTTGAGAGCACAAACCAAGGCACGAAATGTGCTAATCCGTGACCTGCTGTTTGCCGACGATGCAGCCTTTATTGCTCACTCCCAAGAGCACCTCCAGTCTCTAATGGACTGTTTATTGTCGGCATGCAAAGACTTTGGGCTAACAATCAGCATGAGCAAGACCAAACTCCTTGGTCAAGGGACTGTATCGCCTCCCATCATAACTGTTGGAAACTGTCAGCTTGAATCAGTACATCAGTTCACATACCTTGGTTCAACCATTGCGGATAACCTCTCGCTAGAGACGGAGATTGATAAGCGGATTGGCATAGCAGGTGTAATTCTGTCCCGTTTGAACTCTCGTGTTTGGGGTAACCGCAAGCTGACTGTAAAGACAAAGATGATGGTATACAGCGCGTGCGTACTAAATGCTTTACCGTACAGCAGTGAAACCTGGACCACCCACGCAAGACACAAACGGAAACTGAATGCTTTCCATCTACGAAGCATCCGTCGTATCTTGAACATATCGTAAATGGACAGAGTGACTAACGCTGAAGTGCTTTCAAAAGCCGGTCTACAGAGCATGTTCACTCTATTGCGACAGCGCCGCCTACGCTGGCTTGGTCATGCCTACACAATGGAAAATGGTTGTATTCCGAAAGATCTACTCTATGGTGAGATGCAACTAAGAAGTCGACCATTGGGCAGGCCACACTTGCGGTACAAAGACGTTTGCAAAAGAGATATGAAAGCTCTTGGCATTGACCCGGCGAGTTGGGAAGAAATTGCTCTTGACCGCTCACATTGGAGGCACTAGGTAAAGCGTCGTCTGCAAGCTGGGGGAGCAGATACAGCTCTTGGCTGCTGAACAGAGATCACGCCGCCGGCGTACAACTGATGCATTACAACCGAGTTCTGACTTTCGTTGCCAGCGCTGCGGGAGAGATTGTTCCTCCCGAATCGGACTGTTTAGTCATTCCAAAAGCTGCAAAACTTGAACATTCACGCGATTGTGATGTACATCCATGGTCGAGGAGGCCAACAACAACATCCTTATATAAACAAACAGCCCACCAAATTTTAAATAATTATCTTGAATACTTTTTGAGATACAAAATTAAACGTGAAATAATCATTTTTCCATGCCATTAGCCACCTTTACGTTTTGAGTCAAAATCCTTTGAAAAATGGAGTACGTTTTGTAGTATGAATAATATTTTTCCATTAAAAAACGTTCCAAAACATAAAGTTACGTTTTCTAGGCGTTTCATTTTTCATGTCTACAAAGCGACGGTATGGAATTCAAGTTATATTTATATCCTATTTTACCCTCACATTTTGATCATGTAATTTGTTTCATTCCCATTCAATGTTCAATATATCAGTGTGTCTGTTCTATATTAACTCCCTCAAAGCTCGTTTGAAAATGTAGTTTCAACCATGGTCTCGCTTGAAATCACAGGTTTGAAAAGTTGATAGCGCTTTGTCAATCATAAACTAAAGTTACTTAACATTTGAAAATTGAAAATTATTTCCGGTATATTTACGTACTTTGGACTAACCAAAGTTTTATCACTGAATGTTATAGTGTACACCTAAGAATAACAAAATAATTGATAATTATTGGATACCAGAATAATAAAACATTTGAAAAAGAATAAAATCCCAAACACGTATATGAATAATATAATTGAAAATATACAAAGTAATTTGAGACTGTTTCCTGACGATATTAATATATTAAAGCTTTCAGGTCATTTGAATACTGTATAGCATTATAGGGGGATATGTGCAACTTTTTATTATAGGTCTCGATCAAATGAGTTTCACTTCAATCAATGGAAAATGGTGTGGACTGATGAATCCAAGCACCACACCTCTCATCTTGGCATGCAAGATCTCATCTAATGTGCAGCAGATCAACAACCTTGCAACATAGTACACATTGAAAACAGCTGTATTTGGGTCGAATAAAAGGAGTGATATTCAGACGTTTCACACCAGAAACCAAACCGCAGATTGAAAGTACATAAGTGTGTTCTTTTATTAAATATTTATTCAAAGTCTTCGCACAACTGCTTCAAAAATTGTTCAAATCCTTGATAACATCTACCATTGTTCAATCAATTTGATCTCATATTACGAAAATCCAACTTTATCAAGAGCAAATTTCCTAACGAAAACTACAAGATTGTACCCAAAGACGCATATGAAATGATCTCAGTTTGGCATGTAAAATTATTTTCACCTCAACTCAACATTTACTAGAGCACGAAAAAATGGAAATGATCTAAGCACCCTACATTATCGATTAAATATTAGGCATAAATTTTATCGATTATAAATTTTTTCAGTTGAAACGCTACAAACAAAAAATTTCCACCTAAACTCAGTTGTAGTTTTCACTACAATCACCATATACCTCTAAATAATGTGTTTTTTTAAATTATTGATTTTCCTGGCATAAAACCATCTGAGTTATGTGTGCTGACATAGAATCCCTCAATACGAATGCTTCTTAAGTCGGCAAATCTGTGGCACTCATGAAGAAAAATTAGTTCGTTTTCTGACTGCGGAGAGGCGGAATTGTGCGTAATAAAATGGAATTTTCAGATTTTTCATTACAATGAAGATTCGTGTAGCGACTAATAGATCTGCAAATTAAAACAATCTGTCAATACCACAAGAAAACGTTATACTAAACAAAATATTTGGACTTCATCTTGGCGACAGTTGTTGCGTTTTTGAATGAAAATACATATACTAGCAGCAATAACACAATTATGAGATTCTATCAGTGAGGAATCAAAATGTTTTGAGGGCGATGGAGTTTCAAGAAGAACTGTGCATTCCGAACTAAGCTTCATATTGCAAAGGAATTTGTGTGCAATCGGTTAGAGTAGTTTTTGGGTAACGTTTCACTTCTGACACAGGGAATATCAATCCCTTATTCATGATTCCGCCTTGGTGGAGCACGTTTTAGATACGGGCCACAGCTTCGATCTAGACAATGTGGCAATATTGAGACGCGGTATTAAACCGCATAGCGAACGCCTACATGCGGAGTCGGTCGAAATTGCCAAGGCAGGTCAACTGGCGGTCGATAAAGTGGATGGGGCAGAAATCTCCACAATCTGGCGCTCAATTCAATTTTAATGGTCTAAAAAGCATATAGCTTGAGAAAAACCACAGAATAATATGGGAGTTACGAATAACATGGGTAGAAAAACGGGATTTGTTTGCTTACTGAGCAGTTCAGGAATCAAGTAAAAATCCATTGGACAGAAACTGGTTTCAAAGTTCAAAGCTTTTATGGTGTAAAATATACGGGTTCAAAGTTTGGATTGGTCAACATGAAATTGTCCAAATTCGATTTGAATATATCCAAGTTCGGTAAATGTGCAACATTACAGGGTAGGGATTTCCAGGTAAAGCATACACGTACAGAATAAAAGTACCTTCGACAGTTTAGTCTCGAGTCGGGAATAAGTACTGTATAGTCGTGACTCCGGCTGGTTCTGGTTGGTAGTCGCGTGAATAGTTGATTTAGGGGATGGTTGGGGGTATGCAGTATATTGAACATAAGTATCAAATCACCTCTAAGACGGCGGTAGCGAAAGTCGAATAGATTGAGACTTGCAATACGATCTTCGTATTGTTTGTGCTTCAAACCGCGTACGAGCTTGGTAGTCCGATGATATATTCTCTGCAAGAGGCTGATGTCCTTCTGTAGCCAGGGTGACCAAGCCTGAACCGCATACTCCATGGTTGGCCTCAAGTACGTATTAATTATTCGATGAACGGTTTGCTTAGTGAAACTCCCGAACACGCGTTTCAGCAGTAGCAATACTCGTGACGTCTTTTCATAGACAGCTGTGACGTTATGTGACGGTTTCAAAGTGCTGCTCACCCACACACCCAAGTCCTTCTCCTTGTCAGTGCTTTCAAGAATATGGGAACCAAGGGTGTAGGAGTACTCGAAATGTCTTCTAACAGTCAATACCTTGCATTTTCTGACATTGAAAGGTAGTTCATTTCTAACTGACCAGTCTTGTAAGGCATCGAGTTCCAGCTGAAGCTCTCTGCAATCCTCAGTTGTACGTACTTGTGTCCACAGCTTGATGTCATCCGCAAATAACAAGATTTTGCAGCGAACAAGTTTAGGTAAGTCGTTGACATACATCAGGAAAAGAAGTGGTCCAAGCACTGATCCCTGCGGCACCCCACTCGTTACTGCAATAGGTCGTGACAAAGCACCATCAACCCTTACTCGAATGACACGGTCGCGGAGATAATCCTCAAACCAGGCTAGTAATGAACCCTTGATTCCACATAGCTCCATCTTTTGTAGTAACAGACTGTGGTTGACACGATCGAATGCTTTTGACATATCAAGATAACAAGCGTGTACTGTGAGACCTTTGTCTACAGCTTGTGTCCAGTCATCGAGGGCGAGCAGAAGGTTTGAAAGGCAAGAGTGTCTTTTTCTGAAGCCGTGTTGTTTCGAAACTGTGACAAGCAATTGTCTTCAGATGTTTGTGACGCTGTTTTTACGAGGCGCTTCCATCACTTTAGAGATCACCGGTAGTAGTGTTACTGGTCGATAGTTGGATACTTCGGAACGGTTTCCTCCTTTGTGGATGGGGTTAATGATGCCATTCTTCCAATCACATGGAACGAAACTTTGGGTTAAAGAGAGGTTAAACAAGTATGTGAGAGGCGTCCACAAAGTATAAGCACAGTTTTTAAGAATCAACGGGGTAATTTCGTCGGCTCCGGGAGATTTTCTCGTGTTGAGATTTAGCAATGTGCGGAGGACACTCTCCGAGGTAATAGTTAGTTGTTGTAAAACATTTTCGGGTGAGATGACGGGAGTTAAGGGACAGGTAACGGTGTTTCGTGGGCTGAAGACAGTGGAGAAGAAATGGGCTGGAACTTCGGCAGATTGCGATGCTGTGGTTGTTGTTCCATCACGTGTCTTTAGAGCGGCAACTCCTGGTTTCACCCTTGACCGGTTATTTATGATCTGGTAGAGAATTTTGAGGTTGGATTCCATTTTGTTAAGTAAATGATTTTGATAATTCAGTTTTTCATCAACAACAAGTTTGTTTACCTTATTTCTCAGCAAACGGAATGTCTCCCAACTCTCAACAGTGGTATCATGTCGATGAGCTCGCCATCTGACCTACTGTTGGAGTCGCCATTTTTTATTGTCTGGACACTTCTGCTCCTATCCTTCGCCGAATCTGCTTGGATTTCTCTCATTCCAAGAATTCAGTGCTACTTTCGTTCATATCTATCGGAATTTATTTGTTTTGCTCTTGTCAACGGATTAGCAGCAAAGTTATCATATCGGCGTAAATTTCACAGTTTGCTCACGCGCGCAAAACTTTTTTCAATCGCTAACTATTCTACGGTTTTTGCTATCATTGCAAGGATCACGTCGAGCTACGAATTTTGATACTTATTTCTGTGTTCTAGCTCGTGTAGTTAACGAGTTATATTGGATTATTTTCAACATGACGAAATCACGTGTTTCAAAACAGCCACCTCGACCCGTCGAACAAAAACCCGTCACACAGCCGAACAACCCAATTCAGGCTACTAACATGTTTCACCGCATCACGAGAACCAACATACGGACTGAAAAATCGATCGATCAAACAGCGACATCGGACCAACTTGACCTCATTGATAAGGGCCTGGATCCGGCGAACGCAACAATGGTCACGGCCGGCCCAGCTGATTGGACGAATCCCGACACGCAAAATTGTCCCGAAGTCACGTGCAAAGCATGCGAACAACCGGTGAGTCCCATGGCGCGTAAAGTAATAACGTGTTTTCTGTGTATGGGTAAAATCCATGGTAAATGCGACCGTACTTTAGCCCCTGACTCGATAGCATTATTGAAAAATGAAATGGTTCCGGGTGCATGCTATGTCTGTGTTCGTTGCAGAGCTAAATCATTGCACTATAACGATACTTTTGGATCCAAAATAGAAAATAGAATGGCCGGTTTGGAGTTGGGCCTTCGACGTGTGGAAGAAATGTTGGTAAATCATGTGAGTAGGCAAGTGATCACTGATGTAAACCATCATATCAATACATCGATCTCGGGACCACCATTGAAGGAATCTAAGACTAAGGCTATTCGTGTGCCAAAAAAGCAAAATAGCAGGGTTATTCCCGTTTTGGAATCAGCTAAAACGACCACAGAAGTAGGAAATTCTTATAGAGATATGCTGTTACGGTCGACCTCAGCTGTACACTCCAAAACTGCTGTACCCGACTCACAAAGTCAAGCCAGAAAGGTTTTTAATTCTAGAACGCCTGACTTTCCGATACGAAAAAAGAACAACCCATACAGGCTGAACGTGATATGTACGAATGTCAGCGAGTCCCAAGAAAGCCTGTTTGATAGCAAACAGAAACATGATGTCGATAAATGGACTGAACTTTGTCACCTAATGAAAATTGAACATGTAAACGCAGAAAAAGTGACTCGTCTAACCCGCCATTCATCTTCACCTCATATTGGTCAACCTCGCTTGCTCAAGGTAACACTAAAATGCGAGGCTGATATCGAGAACGTATTGCTGAATGCATACCTACTCAAGTCCGATTCCGACTCCAACTGCCGCATATATCCCGATGTACCATGGTGGGAAAGGAAGGGCAGCTTGAAGGACAGGGAACAAATGGTATCGCGAAGTATAGTTCTACTTGGTGTACCAGAAAATACTTCTAAAGCATCGAATCAGGAAACGGTAGAGCACGACGTCAAACAATGGCGCTACATTGCGTGTTCTCTCGATATTTCTAATGCCGTTGTTGTGGACACTTTTCGAGTTCCTTTTTCGTCAAAATACAAGTGGGATGGACCGAAACCTCTGAAGATTACGTTCTTGACCAGCGCTATGGCTGAAATAGTAAGGTCGGAATGGACAAAAAAGAAACGAACACTACCCAAGGATGTTAGACTTAGCCCACCCAAACCAATGAGTGAGACACACTCGCGGCTGGGGGCGGTAGACGGTAGCATTCCCTCCGAAACGGAAGTAATCAATACATCAAAAAACGTAGTGGGTCCGGCTCAAACCGAGTCGGACCGAGTACATCATGGTCCGGCTCTCAGGGGGTCGGACATACAAACATCATCCGCATAGGCTCGCTACACACGAAAACCACTGTTAAATGCCTATACACAAATGCACACTGCTTGCGGAACAAAATCGCCGAATTGTCTCACTTTAACGCTCAGTTTTCTGCTGACATCATTGCTGTTACGGAAACATGGTTTTACGATCAGGTTAACGATTGCGAGCTGGCACTTCCCAACATGATCCTACTTCGACGAGACCGTTCAAGATCAGGTGGTGGAGTTGCTTTGTATTATAACGAACGTCTTCAATGCACAGCTGTACCGGACACAAGGTTTGAGCTAGAGGACACCATGTGGTGTTGCCTTCGCTTGGAAACTGGAGAGAACTGTATACTTGGTGTGATCTACCGCTCGCCCAACTCTTCCGATGCCCACAATGAAACGTTGTTACAAATGATGCGCAACGCTGGAAATCTTAGAGGATGCCAATTGTTAATAATGGGTGATTTTAACCTCCCACATCTCTACACCAAAAGTGTGCATACTCAGCAATCCTTTGAGCACAAATTCCGTGAGATTATCACTTTCACTCCCCTATACAACCATGTCCATTCATTCACTCGACAAAGGGGCCTCAATGAATCATCAATTCTAGATCTGGTTTTAACCTCCGAAGCAACAGCCGTGGAGTCAGTGCAGTATCATAGTCCTTTGGGGCTAAGTGACCATCTTGTGTTGTCCTTCGAATTCGTGTGCAACGCCAGAAGGGCGTCGGGCGACGTTAAGTTCATCAAGAGAGTCGATTACTTCGGCCTTCGCGGTGTCATTACGATTATGGAGGGAAAACATCTCGATCTTACGAATGCTGATACTCATTGTTCTAGTCTGTTAAGTTATATCGGTACAAAACTAGACGACAATTCTACCTGTGTTCCCAAAAGGAAATCAATAACATTTTGCTTCAAACTTCGAAGCCGCACTCGGAAGTGGATAGCCATGCGAAATTCCGCATGGGCTGCACACAAAATAATACGAACAGACGCATCCTGGGAACACTTTCGTAGTTTTCGTAACAAGGTGACGTCCCTAATTCGAGAAGACAAGCAATATCACCATTGGAAGCTGATCGACCAGATGGAACGACAACCTAAGTTGCTGTACACCATCGTAAACGCCGCGACCAAGGTTAAGCCAGGTGTATTTCCTATCCAGACAGAGAACGGACTGACTGATAATGTCAAGGATACAGCTGATGCCCTAATATCATTTTATGCGCAAGTATTTTGTCCAAAGAACGTGTCAACGCTGACGTCTTTGCCGCACCCACTACCAGTCGAATGCCTTAGCAACATCGAGGTAAATCCTACGGTTGTGCGAAAACATTTACGCGGACTGAACGTTCGCAAATCACCAGGAGAGGATGGAATAACACCCGCTGTTCTGAAGTCATGCGAGCTGGAGCTTTGTGGCCCACTAAGTGGTCTATTCAGGCACTCATTGAATACGGGAACCGTACCAACTCAATGGAAAACCGGTGTTATCACACCAATCTACAAAGGGGGCAGTCGTTCTGATCCGGCGAATTACCGCCCCGTGACGCTTCTTTCAGCGGTTTCTAAAATTTTGGAACGCCTGGTGTGTGAACGACTTGTTGAACATCTCGAGAACCATCAGCTAATAACTTTCACACAACACGGATTTAGGAAAACATATTCATGCCTGTCTAACTTGCTCACGACTCTAAATGATTGGACGCAAGCACTAGACCAAGGGGGTTCCGTCCATGCCGGTTACTTAGATATATCTAAAGCATTCGACAGAGTGAATCACTCCTTACTGCTTCAGAAACTGCAGAATGTTGGCGTCATCGGAAACCTACTAACATGGTTCACAAGTTACCTGTCTGGACGCAAAGTAAAAGTCAGAATAGATGGTGAAACTTCTCGAACAATTGAAGCCACGAGCGGAGTCCCTCAGGGTTCGGTTCTCGGTCCAATACTGTTCCTCATATTTATAAACGATCTACCGAACTTACTAGCATGTAAGCTTGTTTTATTCGCAGATGATGTAAAAATCTGGACGAAGGTCAACTCTATCGAGGACTGTCATGTTCTGCAAGGAGATTTGAATAAGCTGCACCAGTGGTCAATCCAAAACAAACTGCCATTTAATTTCCGCAAGTGCAAAATGTTGCAAGTCGGAAAACCTTTTCCCTTTACCTATACACTTGGCAGCCACCCGCTTGAATGGAGTACATCACAAAAAGATCTCGGAATCTTGGTGTCTGGCACTTTGAAGAACAGCCTACAGTGCGAAGCCGTCTACAAGCGTGCGTGCAGCTTGCTAGGTTTACTGAAACGCATTTTCGGACGTTTCCCACCACACTCACTCACGAAATTACTAAACACTTACATACATCCTGTCGTTGACTACGCTGTACAAGCTTGGACGCCATGGATGGAAAAAAACATCTCGCTCCTCGAACGAATTTATCACAAGGCAACCAAAATTGTTACCGGATTGAATAATTTACCCTTTGAGCAGCGACTGACCAGACTTGGACTGTGCACCCTCGAGCGCAGGCGTATCCTACACGACCTCACTCTGACATATCGAATCATCTATGCGAAATCCCACCCTCTCAAACACCTCTTCACGTTTGGTTCGGTTGTCCCCACACGCAGCCACCCTTTGACCCTTCAAATCCCACACTCACGATTGAACTGTCGTCGTCACTTCTTCGCTGTTCGTGTATGCTTCTTGTGGAATAGCTTGCCGATAGATATCGTTACCTCGGCGAACGAGCACATCTTTAAACAAAGGTTACGAAACCTTATGTTGAGAACTACTGCGTTGGCCCCTACCTATTGATGTCTATATTTTTTTAACGCACGGAACTACCGTCCATCCAAAGATTCTTTTCCCTCAGTCTGTGTTGCCATTGAGGATTATTTTTGCTCCAACTATGAAGAACATGGATATGATCATACAAGTAACGATTTTTTTATTTATAATTTTTTATACGTATATCCTATGGTATTGTACAGCAATTTGCTTTTTTAACCATAAATCTTGAATCTTGAATCTTGAACCTATTACTATGATATGGTAATTGTGAAGCTATGTGCGTTTTGTGACCATAAATTCTTGAATATTGAATCTTGAACCCATCCTTGCAGACAATTTAATATCTGTATCATAAAACACAGCTGCGCAGTCACCTGTTAAACCTCTATCAACAACATAGCAGGTTGAGTTGCTCCAAATACCCATTTTCTATCCTCACTGTACAATTGAGTAACAGTTTGCATGCTCGCGTGATACTATCTGATACCGTTGACGCTATTAATAAAATCACTAGATGCTCACGTGAACAAGTAAGATTTTTCGTTTGCTAATAGTCTGGAACAATATTTTATGATATTTTTATGATTCGACGCAAAGTGCTTTTTTGTGGGTCTCGTAAATCACAGCCTTTTTATCGACGTATAAATATGAATAAATATATGAATAACATTGGACAACTCTAATAAAATAATCTCATAGTGATTCGTGGTGAAGAGCTCGAAGCGCTTATAAAAGACCAATGTATTGTGGTGCTCATATCCCCATCCCTTATGCACCACTACCGTATAATATTGTTTATGCACACTTAACCGCATGCTCCCTGTAAGGTTGTGGCCATTTATTTCTGAATTTTGTCGTGAAATTTGATACAACGTACACACAAAAAAGTTCAGTATAACAAAATTCATGACTTTACTCATACACGCCTGTTATCTTGATATGTCAAAAGCATTCGACCATGTCAATCACAGTCTGTTTTTACAAAAAATGGAGCGATGTGGCATCAAGGGTTCGTTATTAGCCTGATTGGGGGATTACCTCCGCGACCGTGTCATTCGAATAAGGGTTCATGTTGCTTTGTCACGACCCATTGCAGTAACGAGTGGGGTGCCGCAGGGATCAGTGCTTGGACCAATTCTTTCCCTGATCTATGTAAACGATTTACCTAAATTTGTTCGCTGCAAAATCTTGTTATTTGCGGATGACATCAAGCTGTGGACACAAGTACGCACAACTGAGGATTGCAGACAGCTTCAGCTGGACTTCGTGGTCCTTACAGGACTGGTCAGTTAGAAATGAACTCTATTTCAATGTCAGAAAATGCAAGGTATTGACTGTTGGACGACATTGCCACTTCTCGTACACCCTTGGTTCCCATTTTCTTGAAAGCACTGGCAAGGAGAGGGACTTGGGTGTGTGGGTGAGCAGAATTTTGAAACCGTTACACAACGCGACGGCTATCTATGAAAAAACGTCAAGAGTACTGCTTCTGCTAAAACGCGTGTTCGGGAGTGTCACGAAGCAAACTGTTCATCGAATAATTAATACGTAATTGAGTCCAACGATGGAGTATGCGGTTCAGGCTTGGTCACCCTGGCTACCGAAGGTCATCAATAGAGGTGATTTGATTCTTATGTTCAACATACTGCATACCCCGAAGCATCCCCTGAATAAACTATTCACACGACTACCACCCCGAACCAGACGGAGTCATGACTTCACAGTACTTATTCCCGACTCGAGGATGAACTGTCGAAGGTATTTTTATTCTGTATGTGTATGTTTTACCAAAAACTCCCTCCCCTGTAATGTTGCACATTCACCCAAATTGGATATATTCTAATCGAACTTGGACAAATTCATGTCGACTAATCCAAACATTGAACCTACACCATTAAAGATTTGAACTTTGAACCCATGCATCGAGGTAAACTATACATCTTGACCCCATAGATTTACATGTGCCACGCAACCGATTGAAAACATTTTCTGCCCTATGGATTTTAACCTTATTCCTGAACCACTCAATAAGTAAACAAATCCCGTTTTACTACCTATGTTATTCGTAATTTCCATATTATTCTATGGTTTTGGTAGAGCCATATGCTTTTTAGACCTTTAAATTGAATATATATATATATCACTGTTCTTTTTCTACCTTTGTAAATAGTGATTAATTTCTTGAAAATCGAGCTACGAAGAACAGCTGTCCTTTCGGAACTATAACATTTTAAAATACACAGCTAAGCCTCATGAATAACTTTTGAAAAGTCAAAATGTACAATGTAACCTGAATGATATTTAACATAAGCATGAACAAGATATTACGTAGAAATACGCCACTTTCAATTTATATCATTGTAAAGTGACAACCAGGAATGCGATATGTGATTTTAGGGTCGATTTAAAAAGTTTCATGTCGCATAGGTATCCTCGGTTTGATTCTCCGACTGCTTTATATCCTTTGAATTGATTCGATCGAAATTCATTTTCGCTTTGGAGTTGGCAGACAGGTGATGTCGCCTTAAATGTAATTAAATGTGCGCAGTTTTCAGAGCAACGCTGAGCATACCTACTAAGTCGGTACTTGTGTGGAGTAGTTATTAGCAAGCCAAACGTTCGTGAACTGCATTCACTTATGTAGTATGGTGCTCACATCCCCATCCCTTAGACACCACTACCTGTTTCTGGCTGTTTGCCGTCATCCGGTGGAGACAGTAAGATTAGGTTTAGTGAGCCTTGAAACATTTGATAAATGGTAAACAAGAGTATACTTGTATGCCACTGTTGTATAGGGTTCGTACAACGAACCACGATGTTCAAACACAGAATCACATAGTGATTCGTGGTCAAGGCTCACTGAACCTAATCTTACTGTCTCCACCTGATGACGGCAAACAACCAAAAACCGGTAGTGGAGTGTAATTTCGGGGGATGTGATCAACACATCACTTTGAGCATTCACTTATATTCATACACGTCTTTCACAGAGTCCCTTGGTTTGGAATGTGATTGGATGTTAAGGTTTGAATCCTGAATTGAGAAAGTACTTTATGTCAGAGCTCCGTGACTCATTCTGTAACATACATCCCAACACACTTGGCAAAGTTATAAAATTAAATTGTATCTGGGTGATTTATATATGTTGTTTCACGGCGTACCATTCGATATCAAGTATTTATTCCGCATCGTCATACGTGGGGCCTATCAACTACAAGAGGCACACTGTTTCAAGGAAATCCGTGTATTTTGAAAGTATGTTAGATGTTGAAAAATCACTATTCTCCGGGTGGGCAAACCTTTGGTACGCTCCGTGGAATTGTATTCGTATTGGGTATCACAAGCCGCCACTAGAAGTTTGAATTTGTTGTTATTTGCAGAGCACTATCGGCGAACGAGCTTACTTCTGGATAAAGTGTAATATTTAATGTTTACTAGACCGCTGTGCCTTGCAATTATGTGAGGTTTCCGTGGGATGAAACCGGAGAGGTGATTGAATTTCACCGAATGGTCCGAATTTCAGGCAGTCGCAGTGATCTCAACTATTTGTGACATTCATTGTATCACCTCTATACAGTATGAATCTGAGTTAACACGTTTCCATAAGGGTGTAACCGGACGGGATACAAACCTAAACCTTCCGATTGAAGATCGAACGTCATAATCGTTATGTTGACTCTGTTTCAGTGGTTAACTTGTTTGAGTTAAGATTAACAAGATTTAGCAGAAGCAAGCTTGGGTAAATGTACTACACTAAGATTATCGATCAAGCTAAGAGCTGTATCGCTAAAGTTTCGGATAGTAGCTAAGTAACATTCCACTATTGCGTGAAGTAAACTAGAGGGTGTTTGACTGCTCTGTAGAAATTTTAGAAAACTACTTTATTTATGAAGATTTGCGATTCGCAAATGGCGGAATTTGAAGTAGAGTGAGCAACATAAGAGCATGCTTCGCAATCCTTGGCAACCATGAATGTCAATGATCGTGTACCGCTAAAATGTCTATGAACTATTTGTGACTACTCGTCCGTGCCAAGCCCATCGAACTATTCACAATGTTGATCACGACGGTCCATAATGGAAGCACTGGACTCGAGTTTCGCTCTTACTAGAGCTCATCAGCAGTGCATATCCTTCGTTTCGGGTGGGACTCGAACCCCCGACAATCACCATTGTAGTCCCACGCCTTAACGACCTGGGCTACCGTCCAAAATTTGACCGATCGCAATTAAGCGTTTATGAACTGTTCTCCAGACTGGCACATTTGAGTAGCTTTGTTTGCCCGACCAGTTCAGAAGGAGCCATGAAGGAGCTATGAACTTTAGGTACATTTGAAATAATCAAATCGCCATCTTTTCATTTGGACAGCAAACACGCAGCTAGAACGCCTCATATAGTGTATATATTTGAGACCGTTTTGTGAGTGAATGGCTTCAGCCTGTCAATTAAAAAAAACGAAACGAGTTTTACGCCGTTGCTATTCACCAAGATCGCTACTACCAACGAAATCACGCAATGAACGTATGTATGCTAACAAACAACATGCAATGTTAATGTCCACACCTGACCAGATGAATTCGTTACTTTTCGCCCCACCTAAGTCACAGTTGGTCAACAATAATTGATACAAACTAACCTGCCAACATCGGTAAAGTTCCCCGAACCACCGTAGTTACTCAAATCAAGCAACGCCAGACACGTATATCGTGTTGCATCCCATGGCTTCAACTGTGAAATCGTCAAGCGAGAAACACTGATTACAGGTTCACCGGTTGCATCAGTGCGCCTGCTAACTGTTAATCCAAATCGTCCAAGTTTCGAATGGGAACCCTCGACGATCGTTTCCGCTGGTTCGTCCTGACTTTCTTGTTGTCTCTCTACGGTTTCCGCTTCGCTGGACACAGATGTTATCTCGTTCAGTATCACACCATTATCGGTTATTTGAATCCCAAGTTGTGGGCGAACCTCATCCAAGGAAGTATGTTCCAAAGTTTGCTTTATATTATGATCAAAGTTGGCAGAATTTCCGTTATCCAACGAGGACACACCGACTCCACCTCGAAACCAAATTATTCGCGGACTGGGATTTCCTCTTGCTTCGCATTCCAGCACAAGCTTGCCACCCTCTTTTATGACGGGTTTAGCGGAACGGAAAGTCGCACTTGGTCCTGCAAGCTTTTCCGCCATCAATGGATTCCTTGTGCCTGGTAACATGTAATACCTCGCTGACGGCATCATGGGGGCGTAATTTTTTTCTACCCAATATGGCCGCTTTTTAAATGAATAACTCTGACCATTGAAACCAGTTTCGTGTTTCGGTGGCGTGTGCACTTCCCTCGGACTGCCCGGAAGCAAACGTGGGGGTGTGAAAACGATCCCGCGAATTGCCTGAAGTTGAATAAGTATCGAAGCCGGGGCATGCTCGTTGTCATAACTCGAGTGATCGGGAAAATTTGTTGCTTCGGCTTTGCATATGTAAACACCTGAATGACGTTTTTCAACACGGGCGATTCTTAGGACCTGTGATTCAACGTTTGAAATTGATATTAAAATTGATATTGAGAGAAATGAGGTGGGTTTTATATAGAGATTTTAAAAAGTCAATGGCATTGAAGTATTTAGAATAGGATCAAATGTTTTGAATCGGATACGTGTAAGAGGAAGAATAAAAAAAGAATAAAGAAGCTTCATTCGAAATTTCACTTTTGGACTGTGTTGGCCTCCTTCGGTCGTGACCGACCAAGCGCATAAGTATCTCAAGCTGTGCACAGTTTCAAATGACAATACAGACTGATTCGGTGGTAATATCCGGTTGTGATAAGCATTACTCGGTCAATCAGTATCATTTGGACGCTCTCGGCATGATCTATGTTCAACAAACACCTCGAAGATGACGCTTCATTGTACTGCTAGTTCATAAATCAGTCCATCGTGATCAGAAAATAGAAACGATAAATTATACAAATCATATCAAGTTGATCTTAGTTGTTCAGTGACAATTGTCGCGTAACAAAGATATGCTAAGTCAAACGGAACTAATGACCATCAATAAAGAGCCCTTCTGGGTGGCAGTGTGTAAGGTTTCGATCGAGTCTTCGTTGATGATTAGCATTCGAGTGCATGCTTGTGCGTTAGGAAGGAAGTCTACCAGGGTAACAATAAATAAGTCTATCACATAAAACACGTGTTGTTTCAAGACAGTTTCTGTGATATGTGCGGAATAAATAAGGCTTAAGTTTGACTTCATTTTGATACGACTTTTTTACTCAGCACGTGGTCTTACAAATGAATAACGCAACTAAAGTATTCGCAGCAAAATAAATAAGGTTATTTCACGAAAATTTATTTACGCAAAGTGGGGACTATTGCTGTGTTTCGCGAAACACGAACTGAGTGCAAACATCAATCTCTTTTACAATGGTGAGTTTTGTACATTTATTATAATACGGTTGAAAGACCATGCTGCGATCAATACTTCAATATTCGTTACTTCAGCAGTTAAACGTGTTTCGGTGCCATTTCAACCTATTCGGGACTTCCATTTATTACTATTGTGATTGATTACGAGATGTTATCATCAGTATGTGGAAGTAGTGTTAACGAGCGCGTCTGCTACCACAAAACGAATGATATACTTGTGTCAACATTAAATTTAGGCATTCCAAATAAAGCAACGCATTTTTTTATTCTTTTTGATACCATTGTGATCAAAAGGACCTGTGTTCATCTGTGGATGTTTGATCAAAACATGATCAGGCCACGTCGAAACGACTGCGGATGATACTAGCGAACCTGTGATAATTCGGAAGTATTGCAGGAGAACGGTTTGAGCAACAACATGCACTGGGCACCGTCAGTCACCATCGAACGATATGCAATTCTCTAAGCTCGGTCAAACGAGCTCAGCGTATTGAGGTTTGGAAATGAACCAATTGGGACGAAATCGATTGACAAACCAGATCGAATTGACAACCGACGCAGACATGTCGAGGACTGGGATGTAATGACGAGATTTTTATCTTTGTCGTACGTATAATAAACGCGTTTGACTGGTTGGCATTCTCTTGATTTGTGGGGCGAATGTGATATACGTTAGAGAGGTTGACATCAGGGATGAATTGGAACGTAATCGGCAAGTTTGTGTGAAGCCGCGGGGGGTGACGCGGGGAAAGTGTCATTGAGGTAAAAAAAACGTTCTGGCAGGAAATGCGATTTGGTCTCGATTGACTTGATGTAATCCTCTTTTCACCTCTAAAATATAAATTCACCCACTAGAATGCGTGCTCTGCTGTCACAGTCAATTTTCAAACTATTGTCGGTACCCATTTGGAATCTGAGTTGAGAAATTTTCGCGAAACGCTCAACCACGGTGAGATTCGAACCCGGGCCGTTTCATTCAAAGTGGAACATCAACTTCGCTGTTCTACCACAGTCATTTACGATAAAACACTCGATATGTAATCGCGAAACGAGATGTAAATGAGGTGGAAGTAACATAACCAAACCCCGTGGACTCCATCTTCATCGGGTCCAAATAGAACTACTAAAACGGTAATCAATATGCGTTCCATGATAGTCTCGAGACTGACCGGAAATAGCGACTTTATTTAATGGTTAGAAGTCAATATGTCATACATTATAGAGTATAATGTTCCTGGATCTAGATGTACTTGATGTGTTTATCATTTCAATTTAAATCTTGTCCTCTAAACCCACCAATTCAATCGTAATACATCCAACATATGACGTGGATTTAATATTTGATATGTTGTTGGCCTCCTTCTCTCGATGTAGACCATGGATGTACATCACAATCGCATGAACAACATTTTGTAAATCAAAGATTTTCGATACCTATTAACGTTTTACGATACAAGTAGACTGCGAAGATTTTATTTAACCTAAACGCTAACCGAATTGGATCTGAATGTTGACGAAACGGTGTAGCGTGGAACTAGCAAACTATTTCTCTAGAAAAAATGGGCTAAGTCCCAAAAGAATGAACCCATCGCGGCAATTTTCCCTGCGAGTTGGACAGAAATAATGTGCTAATCCTCAAGTGCACAAGCAAAAATTGTTTAATAATTTATCACCGTTTGGTTAAAAAAGGAACCAAGATTTTTTCAGGAAAATTTCTTTTAAATTCTTTATACAAAATTGACTTTAACAGAATCGGTAGTGACAATTGTGTAGTGGCATTTTGCTTGTAGTGCCTAAGCTACCTCCAACCAAATGCAAGAGATAAATCAAATAGCTAATGTGTGTGACGATTTTTTGGGATCCCAATTCGAGCTGGTAAGATGTAGACTGCGACAACCGCTAAGTGGGGCGATAGACAGGCAAAGACATGTTGGTATCATGTACGTTAGAGATGATGTGTACCAAGGTATAGCCGCTGTAGAATCGAGCGATAGATTTTGACCATGTCCCCTCTATCCATCTTATCAAAGTCATTTATACCAGCCTTGCTATTCACAACTGTTTCAGCGTAGATGCGATACAGATATGGTCAAACCTGACCCCATCTACGTCCTACGTTGTATAGAAAACAGCATTCAATATCAAATTAATGTGATGCTCACATCTCTCGCACTTACACACCACGGCCGATTCTGACTGTTTGTCATCATCGGGAAGAGACAGTATGGTTAGGTTCAGTATTCAACATCTTTTCCAAAGTATTTTCTAATATGCTTCTAATGGTCTTTTCTATTATATCAAGTGTCGTAGAGAATACTTGTAGCTTCGAATGCCCATTTGACATAAGTTTGTTCATGATCGCCTTCCGCCATTGGCGATCATAAATGAATCATGAGTGTTAGGATCGCGACCCAGTTTTACTTGAGTTTGCTAGACGTTCAATTTTTCTAACTTATTGGAATGTCAAACAATGTTATACGTGAATGCCACTGTTATGGTTTGTACAACGAACCACGATGTTCAAACACAGAATCACAAAGTGATTCTTGGTCACGCACTCAAGGCGCTTATGGATGACCAAAGTAATGTGTTGCTCACATCCCCCGCACTGGCACACCACTACCGGTTACTGGCTGTTTGCCGTCATTTGGTGGAGACAGTAATATTAGGTTCAGTGAGCCTTGAAACAGTGGATAAGTGGAAAACATAGTTAAACTTGAATGCCACTGTTACATAGGGTTCGTACAACGAACCACGATGTTCAAACACAGAATCACATATTGGTTCTTGGTCAAGCTCTTAAGTTCGGGGGATGTGAGCAACATATTACTTAATGTGAATGTCATTTCACCTGGATAAATAAGTATCTTGAAATCCTCTAATGTAACCATCAACTGAAAACGGCAAATGATGCTGTATCTTTCTCCTCGCTAAATTAGTACTTGGCCTTGTGGTATACAGATCTCACTGTGCATCTGTCAACCTATTTCGGATAAGAAAATTAGTATCTCATCGAAAATAAATGAATATTTTATATAAGCTTGAGGAGGTAGTGAGCAAAATATTGAAGAAATAATTCATGCGACAGTATTCGAAATGCTAGAATAAACATTGCAAGGCATTCTGATTTACATAAAATGCGGTATTACACCATAGACCAATTTACACAAACCCCTCTGTCAAGCATCTATCCTAATAATCTCTGGAATGTTTCAATCTTTTGGTTTTTACTCCAATTTTCACGTGAATCATTTGTACAGAAAAGCGATTTATCATTCAGATCGTCAATCAAATTTTACTGCTCTGATTGGAAGCATCATGTCAAGGAAGGAACCATTTATTCCGCAGTGATAAATAATTCAAATGGACCATTATCGGGCAAAATGCACTTTAAGCAACGTATTTCCCTATAACGTTCTCATTTGTGTTGCGTTGCCTTGATTATGTGTCTGTTTGTTTGTAATGTTTTTCCAAAGTGTATTTTATACGATGATTAATGATATTTCCCAAAAGAATTTATTAATTTAATCTTCAAATTTGGATGGAAAAGTGAATATTTTGCGTTATTTTGTAAGCTTGATGAAATCAGGAAAAAGTAATTCTCAACGAACAAAATTTATCACCGTCCTTTAAGCCCCGTAGTTGGTTGGGTGCATTGTAGTGAAGAAAGTGGTAATTGGGTTAACTTTTAAAAACATCGTAACTGGAGCTTACAGCTCAGGGCTACATGATATCTTACTGAGCCCATTCTTGGAGGTATCCTAAACCTCGTGGTTGAACATCGTTGTTCGTTGTACGAACCCTATGCAACAGTGACATTCAAGTATAACCTTGTTTACCATTTATCCACTGTTTCAAAGCTCAATGAATCTAATCTTACTGTCTACACCGGATGACGGCAAACGGCCGGAAACCGGTAGTGGTGTGTAATTTCGGGGAATGTGAGCAACACATTACTTTGGTCATCCTGAGATCCTACGAAAAAGAGGAGTTGACCGAATATTGACATGGTTGATAAGGCAATTGGTATTGTGATGTAGTTTGAGAAAGGCTCTAGTCTCTCAGCCGCAAAGCTTTCTGTGTACCTGTGCTGTCCATGTGTGGGTTATCGACAATTACGGATTGTTATTTGATTTCAGGTTTATAATTTATTACATATGCAGTGGAATCTGGGTACAACGAATCGCTGGAGAGAGAGTAAAATTTTCGTCAAAAGCGGAGTTCGTTGTAAGTAAAACGCATTGTCAGCTATGTGATTTTGCCGCTGTTTTTCTGTACACGTGTAAACAAGTGAAGAATGTCTTACCTTTGTGTGTTTTTTGCATGCGAGTAATCTATTTGATTATTAGATGATTCCATAGCACACAGAGCACAACATTAAATCCAAATTCATGTTAATAATAGTAAATTTATTCTTAAACGAAGTAGTAAAACTTCTTGCACACACACTGTCAGTCCAATCTCATGCTTTCATGAAGTAGCTGGCGACGCTCTTTTGTTTAAGTTTTGATTTCGCAACCGCCTCAATCTCTCTCTCCACAAAATCAAGTTCTCTTTTGGCGTCTCTTTATTCTATCCTAAAAATCTCCTGCAGAGATCAAGAGCACTCCTGGCATCTTTCACAGACGGAGCTACCAGTCACAGAGAACTCACGTGATTTTATTGTGCGTGCGTGCGAGTCAGTTAGCACACTGTAGGCCAGGCTGCCTGTGTCTCGCCAAGCTGTGTATCAGTTCTATTCTTAGCGCACTACAGGCCACTCTTGACGGAGCGTTGTGGGTTGAAGGCAAGTCAAAGCGAGTTCGTAGTATGTATGAACTTTATTGAACAAACATAGCTGTCGGGAACGTGTACAGCGTTAGTAATAGGCGAGATTCGTAACGAACAGATTCGTTGTACGAATGATTTAAATAGGCTTACAAAGAAGGAATTTATTTGGGAAATCATGGTGTGTTCGTTCAAAGCGGGATTTCGTTGTAAGCGAGTTCGTTGTAGGTGGGTTCCACTGTATATCTATAGTCGATTTGAGATTATATTAAAGTAATATAGACTTGTGTTATTTTCGTGTCAAAGTATTTTTTACTTCAGGGTATGCAATCATATGTATGCAGCTGCCATTTTCACATGAACTTCAGTAACTAGTTCGGCAATAATTTTCCAGATTCGCAATTAATATGGAGTATAGACGTATTCGTAAATCGGCAAATACGAATGATTATATCATACAGTTTTGTAAGGTGGGCGGAAATTCATAAACTTTTGCGCCCACAAAATATCTTCGCATTTCAGTCTCATAACATTTACCAGAAAATTAAATTGAGCATTCCGAATCGAAAAGTAATCGGTTTTATGCGAATAAAAGTTTGGCGAAATTTCGAACAGATCAGATAAGCTTGACGCGAAACGCCTAATTGTCAATGAATCGGGAAAACCAAGTCGACTTTCTTATCACGCGAAAAAATTGATGGTTGATGTGTGCTTCGAATTGTTCTGAATCGATTAAAACAAAAATGCCAAAAGAATTGTTTTTTTTTGGATTCGCAAATATTTAAAATGATCATTATAACTACTTGAGACAGCTCATTTATTAGCATTTAATTTTGTATTTGTTCTAAAACGTGTTTTTTTTTAATTTAGCGATGTTCGATTCTGACATCAAACAAAAATCAGCCATCGTGCTGTAGTTTGAGTATTTTAAAAATATTCCAGTCGCCGGTACTGCATTCCACTGATTGTGAGACTTAGCTTATTCACCACATTAGGCTATATTTCAATCTGCAAATGAGGATTTATCCTCGACTTTGTAAAATAACTAGGCTTAGCAGAAAGACAGAACGGCGTTCGAATGTCGAGTCAAGGGTCAAACTTATTTAACAGTGATTTCTAACTCTAACACTTAATCGCATTAACACCCACCTAAAGCATGCAAATAAACTTCTGTCACTGCATTCATATAATCAACACGAAGATAGATGCCAGATTGATTGTTTGTGGTAGAAAGCGCAAATTTCTGTAAAGTATATGATCACTCTGATAGAAGTTTGTTTACTAGCAGGCTCAACTATTCGAAAATGTGTGCTCAAATTTCATTGATCTAGCAAGTACCGAAGAAAATATGGGTCTATCGATCGTATTTAGCCCGTTGCTTTGCAGGATACCTGATTGCTGAAAGGCTTTGGGAGAAATCTCTGAGGAAAATCTGGAGCACAGTCCCGTAGACGGTTAGTTGGTGCAAAGCACCTCTTTCCGGTAACTCCCTGCTGCCTCGCAGGTCGTACTTAGTTGTGCGAAGGCTAGATATACTGACTCGAACAAACGCCGAGTTGTGCTGGGGACGCCGCTTTGTGCCCGAATTCCCAAGACTCTTCATGACTCACGGATTACTCTGCAATCCGTGACATCAGCGAAGCCAACTCATTCTCCAGGAGGAGATAGTTGCACATAAGAAAAGTAAATATGTTCTCTTCGATTCAGCTGTTAGATAATAAAGGTCCTGTGTTTAACTTTCACATATACATTTACAGAAATTGAGATAAGATCACACAGTTATCCTGAAACAAATTCGGCCATAGTTTGTACCGAGTGACTTAGACTTTATACACATCTTATATACATGGGAACGTTTTGTTACAGCACATTACCCTCCGCCGCAGTACAAGTGAAGGAAGCACAACAAGTGTGTCTATAACAAGTGCAACCCCAAAACATTTATGAGAACGCGGCTATCGATAACTCAATCTAAAACAAGAGTAGATGAATAACGTCAAAGTCGGTTAAACGAGTCTACGGTCGTGAGGCCATCGGCATGAAATCGACGAACAAATCCGATCCAAGTGACAACCGGCACACACAAGTTGAGGGCAGTAATATGGCAATAAGAGTTGTCCATGAATAAGGTAGACGTCTTTTATTCTTTGTTATGTGCGTACTAAAAGTTTTGAGAGTGGGATTTGTGTGGGAACATGATAAACAATGGACGCAATCGGTAAGTGACGTGGTTAACAATGCAGCTTGTCCTTGGAGTCTGTTAAAACAGAAAACGCTATTTGCTTTGGATGGGTGAGAGATAATCCGCCCCCACCTCTACTCAATTACCATTTCCGGTTATTCTTCAGGAACTAGTGGAAAAACATCAATGTGTTTTCACTAGGATAGCGAAAAGTTGAAATAACTGGCTAAACCGGAGCACCATGATTTAATACTCCACAGCTTGTCCAATGACATGAGAGTTTGATTTGAGAGTCACAATCCCACCTGCCTCAAACTGGGCAGTTTCCAGTCAGTAAAGTGCCTATCGCTCTAGTGTGCTATTCTCATTGGGCGTGTGGAGATTTGGAACCAGTCTAAACGCAGACTGCGATTTTTTCTCACCAACGAATCGCATTGCTAAACCACTTTTAGGATTATTCAAATTAGATAACCACGTGAACTCATTTCGCTGTTTGGACCACAATTTCAACGTTTGCTCTTCCAATCCTAACTAAAATATGACTTGAGCATTAGCCAAAGTTATTCAAGCGTCGTGTCAAGTTCAGTTAAACGAATTCGTTCTTACTCCCCACACCAGTCAACGCAACCACCGTGAATTACGCGTTCACTGGAATAACGAACAAATGAACCAGATGAAATCTTTGGTTATCAGCACATATTTTTCGCGAAACTACAATGCTTTATCTTTGCTTATTCGAACATTCATTCTCATTGCATCATTTTCAGCAGCAAATTGGGTTACGCTCTGCTTGACTACTTCAAAAGAACGATACATTCCCCAACACAACCGGTCATATAATCAATATAATTTCATCTACCCAGTAAAATAATTCAGCTTCGAAATAAAGTTTTGTTAAAATTCAATCAATTGAATATTTTTTGATCTAACCAAATTCGCAACGTGTACATTTCCAACTCACACATGTGAAACTATAATTCAACATTGATTCTTTACTTCTGATCGGTAAGTGACATGATCACTCAAAAGCCTGGTCGTTTCGAAGGCTTTGTTCCGTCGGTTCAAAACCAGTGTGAATCAACTGAGAAATTAGTTGGTACATATATATATTGGGTATTGGTGTTGGGTGATTTCAATGCCAGAGTTGGTGCAGATTACGAGTCTTGGCAAAACTGTCTCGGTAGGTTCGGTTTAGGTAAAACCAATGAAAATGGACAACGCCTTTTAGAATTGTGCACACAGTTCAATCTTTGTGTCAGTAACACTTTCTTTCAAACAAAACCACAGCATAAAGTCTCTTGGAAACATCCTCGCTCTAAGCATTGGCATCAGCTTGATCTTATTCTTGTTTAACGAATTAATATAGGAAGCGTGCTCCTCACCAGATCGTATCAAAGCGCAGACTGCGACACTGATCATTCACTGGTCTGTGCAAAACTGAAGCTTCCCCACATGAGATTTCACCACACCAAATTGTCTGCTAAGCCAAGGATAGACATCACTCGCATGTGCGAACCTAGTCTAACTGCCAGATTCGCAAAAGCCTTCACAGACGAGTTCAACAAGACAACATCACTATATATATATATATATAGTTGTTCTAGAAATGGGCTAGTGTCAAATATGGGAAATTAAACACATCTAAATATTCGATCGTCTCACAAAGCAAGTCACACTCAATTCGCTAAATAAGCTTTTTCGAATCCAAATACGATATATGCTTATATATGGCATTCGCCCAACGAATGAATTTCATCTCCAAACTGTTTGCCATGTTTCAGTAACAAACGTTTCGCCTTTCACGACTACACTTACTTCTTTGAATACGTACCAGCCAGCAAGGGTGAGATATCATTTGGATTTGGCGGATATGGTTAGATTCCGTAATTCTGAGCTTGCAGCTTGAGTGATTGAAGTCTATCATTATATTAAAACGGAATTGGTCTGCACACATACTTTTATTGACCACCAAAAACGATGCTCATTCACATGTATTTTCATCACATACACCCCACGACTGGATTCTGACTTTTGGCATTCATCAGACAACCTCAACGTATTTATTGGCCATCATTTGTGACAATATGAATGCTTGGAGGATGTCCATTTTAAACCGGTCGTCGCATGTTTGCTTGTTTGCATGTCACGGAATTACCAAATAAAATATCTGACCGAATCGAATCCTGTATTAATGACTTACTACAATAACAATTTTCGCTGTCAAACTGTTTGAACATTTGGCCCAAATGCTTGAAACGGCTTCTAAAGAATGCCTGCGGTGCTGGCTACCACCCTTTTTCAGCCAATATGCTTAACGCGTCTCGATTCCGTATTACATCGAGAACGGTCAATAATCCTTCATCTTTCCTCGAAGAATCAAGCTATAAAATGAAGGTTTCAATGAGACCTTCAGCTTCGGAGGGCACTGGAACTGTCAAATTAGCGTGCATAACAAATTATATACATACGGAAAATAAAGTTTCTAATGAATCAGTGAGAGACGTTTATTGGTAACATTTCGCTTCGTCAGACCAAGAGTGTCAATACGGATAAACATGAAAGTGCGTGACCCCTAGTGTGCGCACCAAATTACGCGATCCAGCTAATCTGTCAGCAGAGGTCATTCAGACCTGCCAAGACCAAAAGAATTGACGGACTATACGACACGTAGGGGTGGTGGTGCGTCAGTTGATATTAAGATTGCCTGTCTATCTTAACGAGCGCAGCACCCACCATGGACTCTGCAGTTCTTAACCAGCTTAGGATCGGTCAGGTGAATGAAATTTAAGCTTCATCTCTCTTCGTACTGACACCCTTGGTCTGACGAAGCTTCTGTGTCAGAAGCGAACCAATAAACTGCTCTCACTGATTCATTACAAACATTCTTTTCTCATGATCGGTCACAACTATTTTACACTAGATTAAATATCTTCTGAAATTATCGAGCGCTTCGGTTTAAACATTGCCTTTTGCTTGCGGTTAGCGTATTTGACTGTACGTTTTGAAAGTTTTTCGAAGAATATTTGCTTAAAGAGAATATTGCTAGGATCAAGCTTATTAATGCGAAAAAAATCGAATAAGCGAGTGATCGGAATATATGCAAGTACACAAAGAAGTAATAGCATTTCATCAGCGATCGTGTAATTCGGCAAGAACCGGGCACAGAAAATAATATTTGGATTGGTCCATCACTGTAAAATTCGACTACAATCTGACGAATTCAACGTTCTGGATTCCAATGTTAGCCAAGTTGCATTGTGCATGCCGGAAATTTTAAACATCTCTTTTAATCAGCTTAAATTTAACATGCAAATACTTGAAAATATTGTTACTTAGGCTTTCCGGTTGTACTTCCTAACCAGATTCGCAAACATAATTAAACATTTCAAGATCATCTAACAATACAGTTATCTCATTGGTCAGGTGCATTTCATGTTTGATCTAATTTCGTTACTTCAATTGAGACATTAGTAGATGTGCAGTAGTTTAGTCCATGTTCGGTTTGACTCATGTTGAACGAATTGATTTGGTTGTATTTGGGGCGATCCAACTACTTGGCTGAATTTTAAACGATCCAGTGGCAGAGTTCTTACTTTATGTTGGGAGATTTGGTTAAGTTTTGTCTACGGTTTCGGTGCTGTTGTTGTGACGCATACGACTAGTTGCTCGAGGAACCCGCCTTTACTTTACTTTTGTGCGACTATCTCCTCCTGGAGGATGAGTCGGCTTCAATTAAGATTCTTGGGAATTTGGGTACAAAGCGGCGTCCCCAGCCCCAATCGGCGTTTGTTTGAGTAAGCTTCTCTAGCCTTTGCACAAACAAGTGCAAACTGCAGCAGGGAGTGACCAGAAAGAGGTGGTGTGTCTACCAGACGCTGTTTCAGATTATTCCTTAGGGTTTTCTCCGGAAGCCTTTCCCGCGATCGGGTATCGGAGTTTGAAAATCAGGGTTTTCTTTGCCTTAGATGAAATGCCCTCCCCTGGCTAACGAGCTCCCGAAGCAAACTGGTTTTCAGGAGCCAGTCACTCGCCTTCTCCTCTTCTCCTGTTGGTAGAAGCAGTTCCGCCGACGTTTAACTGTCTCGATTGAGTGGGAGTATGAACAGCCTATCCCATGTTTACGGAATTTATATTTCTACACTTCCTCGTTTACTTAAGAATTCTTTTACCGTTTCGCAGTCAAGCATGGCTATGTTTATCGAATTACGTTTGTCCTGGATGATCACTCTCTTATAAATATATGAGCATAGTTATCACAAGTAAATTTATGTGTATACTGACAGTCATATTGCAAAACTGAGTTGATTTGGAAATCTAATGCTCCGTTATGCAACAGGTCATCACATCGGTTCAGTTGAGTTAATACTGTGATGTATTGATTAGTGCAAGTAAGAAGATGCCACCCAGATGCAATCTAATCCATCATTATCACATTCTCAAGTTCTGACTATGATTTAGCAACGACGCTGTATTTTATCACTAGTTTAGTGAACCCAAGTAGTTTATTTTACGCCAACCTTTTACACAACACTTACTTACACACTGAGACCAGATGCGGAAAATCTAGCTTCGCATTATTCGCTGTAAGTTTAAGGCATCAATGTTTACTGCGAGAAATTATTTTAATTATGAACCTGTACGCAATATCACCATGACGTAAGATAATATAGCGGGGTTAAAGTTACGAACATCTGTGAAATTGAATTATGTTGAAATAAATCATGGCTGAGACTTTCTACATAAAAATCTTGAGTTTATCGTTGATAAAGAAGCGAATAATAATAATAATAGTGCTCGATTGACTTAATTCAATAACCGTAACATCATGAAACTCCTTTATTACATGCATGATGGCGTCCACGCATAACTCCACGTATCTGAGAGAACAAATTTCTTAAGTTCCGAGGTTAGGTTAAGTAGCGTATGCATGAACAGTTCCGCGATTTATTGACCTCATTGGGGATAACCTAAATGGGAAGATGGGTGCATCACGTGAACTTTCAGCTACCTGGCACACGCGTCATCTTGACATGTGGACACGGTCAGGACACGGTATTGTCCCGAAAAAACGCAATTGCGCGCACGCACACAATCGATGAGGCGAAAAAATTACATCATATCAACCCAAAGTGCATGAAAGTACAAAACAGTGGGGGGTGTTCACGGGTTAGGATAACCCTTGATGATTTATTTGAAACTAAGCACAGTGTTTGTTGAAAGTATGGAAATAACCGCTTGCGTGTCTTGCTTAAACTGAGTTGTTCGTGCAACATATGTTGCTGGAAAACCGTAAATAAATCATCGGAAACACTCTTCAAATCGCACAACGTTTCTGTGATTCCCTGTAGGTGAATGCATGTTCACTGGACTTCGGTGATCCTGAAGCTAACACGAATCTTCGAGACTATTGGAAATGATTCAACATACGTGAAAGTGATTTATAAATAACGCAACCCTATGTTCTCTCCGGTGATAACGTCTTAGCATTTAGAGATAATCGTTAACAGAAAAAATCATTACGTAAGAACGCTACTCACTTGCCCCCTATCCAGCAACTGTATCCCGAGTTCTGCAGGATCAAGTGACACCGAATGTTCGCGAGAAGGATGTAATTTCTGGCTCGAAGCGAAATCACCAAACTCCCTCAAGTTGATGGGTAATTCCTCGTCAGTGGATAACAATTGTTCTTCCTCCCTGGCGTACGCCGTCTCTGGTCTGTGAGTTTCACTGTTGCCTAAAGCTATTGAGGGAGCAATCAATTGACGGCCTTGAAAGTACCAAGTTATTTGAACATCGGTTGAAGATGTGTTGGGATTGATTCGACAAGCGATGTCTCCTCGGCGATCCTCTTCCAAAGGAACAAACGCAGGCGGTCCTGCCACGACTTCTGTGCCATCTCCATTATTTTCGGCCATTTCAATTGGAACATAGTCTGCCAAGAGACGCGGTCGAATGTCCAGTGTCACTTTGGCTGGATCCACTATGGATTTAGTGTTGGCTTTACGGCAGGAATAGACCCCAACATCTTCCAATCGAAATCGTTGAATAACCAACATGGATACCTGCGTGTTTAAAAGTATACAATGCAGAATTTGTCTATGAAAATTCTCGGAGCTCAACGATGCTGTTTCTACAAAATTATATTAATAGATTGGAAAGAAAACAGCAATCAAGCCTGATGTGGTTTTTGTTTTAACATATTCAATTTGATGTGGGTTTGATATTTCAAGCAAATCAAATTAACTTTGCCAAAGTCGCTTTACGTTAAATAATTCGAATTTATATTGTGAGTTTATCGAATTTCCACTTTTTTCACCAGTGGAAAGATATTTGCGTTTTGACTCGTTTAGATTAAGCATTGTAAGCTGTTCGAGAGTGAACGAGGTTGTGACAATGCACGAACCATATGAAGAACGTTTGAGGAGTCTTAATCTTTTCGACCTTCGATGTCGTCGACTAAGAGGTGACCTCATACTGATGTACAACATCACTACCCTAACCATCCCTTGTCCAAACTTTTCACACGCTCGCCATCCCGTGCCAGACGGAAACATGAACTTACAGTGCTTATTCCTACTTCAAGACTGAACTGTCGAAGATATGCGTAAGTTTCACATGAAACCCCCTCCCCTCCACTGTTACACACTCAGCCAACCTGGATGTTTTTAAAGCTAATTTGGACAAATACTTGAGAGAAAACCCAAATTTTAATACGGTTTACACTACAAGAGTTTCCCTGTTCTTTTTTATTGTTCAAACCTCATAATTCCATCCTATGGTTATTGTTAAGCTAAATGCTTTTTAGACCATTACAACTTTGAATCACTTTGAATGGAACTTCGGTAGTTTTGTAACACATTTTAGGCGTTTTTCTGTGGCCCAGCTATGGCAACCACTTCGGTGATTCCCATTGCAGTATATCAGCGTTAGATTGAACTTGGATATCTCTGTTTGGTTTTACCATCAAATCCAAATAGGCAACAAGCAGTAGAGCGTACCCCTATAGAACACAGGGTATTACGTTCAATTCAATGTGATAATCCAGAGACTCTGAATTATCCTATTACTTTAAACTCACATTTTGGAATTATCGGTTATTGCGAAATCTGTTTTACGCTGGTATTGGAGCACTGAACGTCAAAGATATATTTCCAAGTTTTCATTTCTCAACTACTATACATTCATAATAATCCTGGATGGAAAATTGTATCAAAATCAACAGATTGATTCTTTGTGCAATACTCATACACCTCAAACAATATGTCGAACCCAAACTGCAAAAACCTGTTGGAGTAAATTGTGGAATATTGCTGGTATGCGCGGTGGCACTGGCAATCTGACGTTTGACTTACAAACGAGTGGTTTTGTGTTCGAATCTCAGCGATTGCACATTTTCAGAAAGTGGTTGACCCATATCCTCAACATATTCAGATGCTAAATTGGTTAATCCTTTGTCTATGGTAATTGTATATAGGTATTTTATGATATTTTTGTGTTATTCTGCTTAATTATGACATAAATAAAACACATGGTCAATTTTTACGGATCAGATGTCAGGCGTCGCCTGACAAGTGCACTCCGATGGTGTCTGAAGGTACCGACGGCAGCTACTGAGCAATCGACTGCTTGTTTGAGGGGGTAACTAGAGTTACCGTCAGTAGACAAAGGTTTTAAACAATAGTTGAGGAATACGTTCGACTGCTTAGCAGCCTTGTGAATGAATGAAATCATGTCACTCATTCACTTTCGTGCCCGGTAAAGAATAAATCCAAAACAATCGAAATGCCTATGCTGCTACTCAAGGTTTACGGTTACTCTCAATGCTGTTGACCGCTTGTGGTGATATTCAAATGCAGATGATATGTTAATCGCTTTGGCAGATTTCTTCATGCGAAGCAACATGCCCACGTATGCTCTTGGTTTAACGATGTTACAATAGGGACGTGTCATTGCAGGCATGGTTTGTTGATGATGATCTCAAGCAAGATGCATGCGATTATCATGCGATGGAGTCCAAATAGCAAGGTCTATTTTTCATGCTGGAAGAACACTGAAAGATCAACATATCCGCAACTAGAAGCCTACTCATCACTAAATGTTTATAACAACTTGCAAGTATATTTGAAACTTCCAAGTTGGTAATGTTGTGCAAGACACTTGTTTAAATTTTATGTGCTCACCAGCCTTAAAAATTTCATAGGACTTTGGAAACATTCCCTTGTCAATTAAATAGTGAGTCTTCTTTCTCTCAAGCACTTGAAAACGTCATAGTTTCACAATCACGCTGCTTCTGGCACATTCTATGAAGCCTCACGATAGAACACGATTTCTCGCAAGTCGACATGTTGAATCGCAATACATCATAGGAGTATCTCCGGCAGTGCAGTTTTTTAAAGTCCAATCAATGCCATGATACCGTTTGTCAAAATGAATACAACATCGGCTCCAAGGTTGTCACGGCCGGGGTGATTTTTGGGATAAGCTCCCAATTCGAAAAATTGTCTAATGGCGCGCGTCTCATATAGTATGTGACAATCAAGTCCAGCTCCTGGCCTGCACACGTGGTTCTGTGTGACCCGGCGGAACTGCTTCTACTGACAGGAGAAAGCGGCTGACTAGCGCATAAAAACCAGTATGCTTCAGTCAGGTGGAGCGCGTAAGTCCACCTAGGGAAAGGAAAAGCCTTATCTCAAACCTACACTGCCTTGTGGCTATATACAATCATGGAAAAGGCTTCAGGGGTCAAACTCGAGGAAACATCCGGAGCCAGAGTCCCGTTAGGCAGGACGAAGTTGTATTCAACTTCAAAGAAAACCTCCCGTCACGAATGGACTGTATTTCGTCGGTATGCAAAGACTTTGGGCTAACAACGAGCATGATCAAGACCAAAGTCGTTGATGAAGGGATTCTATTGCCTCCAATCCTCACTGTCGGAAACTGTCAGCTTGCACCAGTTCATCATTTCACATATATTGGTTCAATCATTGCGAATAACCTCTCGCTAGACACGGAGAGTGAGTTTGAAGTAACCACAACTTGACTGTAAAGACAAAGATGATGCTCTACACCGCATGC